>VZQC01011008.1:1140251-1150643 GCA_009823505.1 Rhizomys pruinosus | reverse complement strand
CCCCCTCCCCCTCCCCTCCCCCTCCCCCTCCCTCCTTCTTTACCCTTACATGCAGGTATATGCTTCCATGCCAGGCTTTCATTGTGCGTCCAGAGCCTCACACTACAGGCCTGGGACATGCTAGGCAAGCACGTGTTCTATCATTGAGATATACCCCGAGCCCTTGATGCCTTTTTCTTTTTTTTCAAGATAGTTTTTTTTTTTGGACAGGGTTTCCCCAGCCAGCCTGGAACTCACTCTGTAGAACAGGATGGCCTTGAATTTACAGGGATCTGCCTGCCTCTGCCGCCTGAGTGCTAGGATTAAAGGCATTCACCACCACACCCAGCTTTAAGATTGTTCTTAGCCGCCATACAGGTGCTGGGAATCAAACCCAGGTCCTCTGCAGTCAGTGTGCTTAACTGCTGAGCCATCTCTCCAGCCCCAAGATAGGTATTTTTTAAACTCATTTTAATTAAAAAAAAAAATTGATTCACTGGGTGTGGTGGTATATCTCTGTGAGTTCAAGGTCAACCTAGTTTACATAGTAAATTCCAGGCCAGATGGGGCTACAGGGAGACCCTATCCCAAAAAGACAGATGGGGTTTTTCCATTTGCACTAGAAGACATGAAGTAGAGGTGGGAGGTAAAGTGAGGTGGAGATGAGGAAGGGGGTCCTAATACATTGTATGGAATTCTTGAACTTGCCTCTGCCTCCTAAATGCTGGGATTACAGGTGCATGCCATCATACCTGGTGTGTATATATCTATATATATATTTTTTTCACATTGCTTCTTCTCTTGCTATAGTGTTCTCCTACACATTTTTCCTCCTTCCTTCTATATCTTTCCTTTTACATATTTCTTTTTTGTTGTTGTTGTTTGTCTTTTCGAGACAGGGTCTCCCTGTAGCCCCAGCTGTCCTGGAACTCACTCTGTAGACCAGGCTGACCTTGAACTCACAAAGATCCGCCTGCCTCAGCCTCCCAAGTGCTAGGATTAAAGGTCACCACGCCTGGCCCTTTTACATATTTCTTATCTCGATCCCTTCTCTCTGCAACTCCCATTGCTCAAGTCTTTTTTCTTTCTTTTTTTTTCATCATTTCAGAATTTATGTAAGCAAACTCATGAACAAAGAAGTTTACAGAAGACAACATATGCAATATAGAAAAGAATGTAAGGCCAGTGTTAAAAATGACAAGGAAGGGAACAAAGGCTGAAGAGATGGCTCAGAAGTTAAGGACACTGACTGGTCATGCATAGGATGTGGGTTCAAATCCTAGCACCCACAGGTTTATATATTTTTTATGTGTATGAGATTTTTTTTTTGCCTTTTTTTTGACTTTGAGACAGGGTCTCCCTGTAGTCCCAGCTGTCCTGGAACTCACTCTGTAGACCAGGCTGGCCTTGAACTCACAAAGATCTGCCTGCCTCTGCCTCCCAAGTGCTAGGATTAAAGGCGTGCGCCACCACGCCGGGCTATTTTTAAGTGTCTTTGAATGAGTTTATGTGAACCACATGTGTGCAGGAGCTCACAGGGTCCTGAAGAGGGCACTGGGTCTCTTAGAATTGGAGTTACAGACAGTTGTGAGCTGCCATGTGTGTGCTGGGAACCAAACCTGGGTCCTCTGCAAGAGCAAGGCACTCTTAACCACTGAGCAATTTCTCTAGCTCCTTTAAACTGTTTGTTCTGTAGTCCAGGCTAACCTTGAACTCCCCACGAATCTCTCAGCCTCGTTTTTGCTTAACCACCACAGGGTGAGGGTCCATCTGTCCATCTGGGGTCACTGGATTGTGTTCTCTGTTGGAACTGTTTTGTGGGGGTTTTTTGTTTTTGTTTTTTTAGAAGATCTCAAGCTCAGGCTGGCCCCAAATTCACTGTGTACCAGTGAACCTCCTGCCTTCACCTCCCTGAGTGCTGAGATTGCAGTGTGTGTCACATGCCAAATAGTACTAACCTTGCTTTTTTTTTTGTCTTTTTGAGACAGGGTCTCCTTGTAGCCGTAGCTCACTCTGTGGACCAGGATAGCTTTGAACTCACAGAGATCCACCTGACTTTGCCTCCTGAGTGCTGGGATTAAAGGCGTGCACCACCACGCCCAGAAAACCTTGTTTTTTAGTATGAAAATGAAGTGCTAGCTGATGGTTAAGGTCACTTTTTACCTCAGGTCGCTATTGCCCCTAGTGGCAGGTGATCCCCACGCAGCCAGGCGGTGACTTTCCATGGCCCCCACCCCTCACCCCTACCCCCGCTGAGTCATTCTGAATCCCTTGTTTTGGTTTTCTCCACAGGCAAGTGCAGATGGTTGCTGTAATTCACCTTCCGCTAGACAAATGAGTCAAACTCCCATTTCCCGAGAGCTATAGACGCTTGCTCCTCTCCACTGAGGGGAGCGCCCAGCGCAGCTGTTTCAGTCTGGATTTCCCTCAAGTTCACTCTTAAAGGACCTGCTTGGTGAGTGTTTCCAGCAGTGAAAGTACAGTATTAGCCGGGCGTAGTGGCATATGCCTTTAATCCTAGCACTTGGGAGGCAGAGGCAGGCGGATCTTTGTGAGTTCAAGGCCAGCCTGGTCTACAGAGTGAGTTCCAGGACAACTGAGGCTACAGGGAGACCCTGTCTCAAAAAGACCAAAAAAAAAAAGCACAGAAGACAAAACAAAAATTAATCTTCTGTTTACTATTCACAAATGTTGTTAACATTTTGTACTGTGTTCCTAGATTTTTCCTTGTTTATTTAAGCAAAGGTGGAATCACTATGATCAAGACAAATGTAAACTACAGATGCAGAGTACAAAACGTCCACACATGGGTAGTTATACCAACATTACTAACTACTGCCCAAAACTAGAACCGGCTAAATATGCCCATCAAGGGAGAGTTGGATAAACAAAGTGGTGTGGCAGGATGGCCTTTGAGACACCCTGTAACCTGAGGAGCTTGGGGACATGCTGAGAGAAGCTCATTACAGCAGCCCAGCCATAGATGAATGCTATTTATTTATTTATTTATTTATTTATTTATTTATTTACTTATTTATTATTATTTTTTTAATATGTATGAGTGTTTTGCCTGTATGTATATAAGTGCACCCATGTGTGCAATGCCTGTGGAGGTCAGAAGAGGAGGGCATTGGATTTCCTGGAATTGGAGTTAGAGATGGTTGTTATTAGGCTATAAAAAGGGCCGTGCACCCCCAGCCCCCAGATAAAAAGGCACATGAGGCTTAAGTCACGCCAGGAACATGCTTTACTTCCATGTGAGATTATCAGCAGGGGCCACCTGCAGATGCGTGGTAGAACTGGGTAGCATGGCAGGCAGAGAGAGAGAGAGAGAGAGAGAGAGAGATGGCACCTGGGGCCCACCCACTTATAGCCATGGGGCAGGGCCTCAGGTATAGAGGAAGTGGTCAGAAGATTTACAGCCTCTGGAGGAAGTGGGTATCCCTTGGGATTCTGGGAAGACCAGACCTAACATTCCAGCCTTTTGCTTATGATAAGGAAATGGGGTGCTGTTCTCTCTTCTGTATCTGCTTCAGAGCTGATGGGGGTGGCAAAGTCTTGGGGGAACAGCTGTCAGGCTGGAGGGTTAGAATCCAGTTTCCCATTTTGGCTGCTCTGGGTGCTCTGCCCTGTGGGTTTGGTCCAGATCAATAGTGGACAGTACTTAGTGGACGTTTTCTTTGCAACTGAAAAGACAAGCTGGTTGAGTCATACAGGAGTATACCAGTGCAGGGACTTCACAGTAACAACAGGGGGCTACTGGGTGCATTAGCAATTGGAGGGTCCCTGTCTAGGGTCTGCAGAGAGAGAGAGGACTTGTACTCTGGTTTGAGAAATTGGAAAAAAGTTTTAGTACACAGAGCTCTAGAATGAGGGCCAGCTTTAGGACACAGGGCTCCAGAATGAGAGCCACAACCATGAGAATATAAAAGGTGGTATTTTCTGGCATGGCACATTAAATCTGTCATCTATAACTTGGCACAGTAGGTCTCTCACCTATCTCTCTGGTAATAAATTATTTCATTTTCTCTTCTTTAGATTACAGTTTCCTGTTGGGGTGTTTAAAGCCACACAGTTAGCTCAGATAAATGAAGTTTGTTTTGGTGTTAAGGTCAGTTGAGGTTCTGGTCATTAGGGGGTCGCTCAGGCCTTGCACCTGGCTCTCTTCACCATTTCCATCTATGTGAGGACAAAGTCAGGCCTTGCTTGACCAGAGCTTTCCTTTGAAGCGTGAGGAGTTTCTCCTCCATATGGACTTTCCTCCCTAGACTGGACACTGGCCAGATAAAGTCCCTTTTTTTTTTTTTTTTTGTCTTTTCGAGACAGGGTCTCCCTATAGCCCCAGCTGTCCTGGAACTTGCTCTGTAGACCAGGCTAGCCTTCCACTCACAAAGATCCACTTGCCTCTGCCTCCTGAGTGCTAGGATTAAAGGTGTGCACCACCATGCCTGGCTCTGGACAAAGTCCTTTTAAATGAATCTCCAAGACCTCCCTGGCCCGGGATGACTGGTGACTCACTGCCACAGGACATGTACAAAGGTGCCAATGCAGGACCCTAGGACTTAAGTTGACCTTAGAGGGTAGGGGCCAAAATATTGTCCCTTCAAATCCCTCTTGCCAAAATCAGATTGGAGCTTTAAGTGTGGTTCTTAAACCTCCAAGAGGATTATTTGAATTAATTTGGTACTTTAATTACCATATAACTCCTAAATTAAGCTTGAACATTGACTTAAGCACTCTTTATAAATTCTTAATTGCTGTGGCAAAGTATTTTGATTAATAAAACCTCGTGGTAGGAGCCTGGTGGTAGTAGCTGCAACACAGGCTAGGAAAGGATGCTACTTGCTGGCTTGTGTTGCTGGTTCATGTTCAGCCTATTGTATACAATATAGAAATATCTGGCCAAGGATGGCATCGCCCACAATGGGCACAGGCCAGCCCAATGAAGGCAATTAATGAAGGTTCTCAGCTCAGGTGTATCAAGTTGACATTAAACCTATGCAGTAAGGCCTACAATTTGTTCTTTAAGGTCTATGAGGGTCATTGAAGTACTCAAAGTCCAATGGATTTAAACCATGAAAGGCAAAAAGTTCCAACATAGCCCAGGAAACAAACCCTAGATAATAAAGAGGTTAAAACCAGTACCTTCTCAAATGGAGGCCATGTCACTTGTCCCCAAATTTTGAATTATAGCTTTGAAAAGGAAAAGGAGGGGGGGCATTGTCACATGCCAACAGTAGACAGGAAATGCTTAGGGTTCACCCAAATTGGTTATATTTGGACTGTCCTTGTGGTCACGGAAGTAAAACCTAATTTCTCTTAAAAATATTAAAAGTAACATGCTCAAAGTATAACATATATAAAACAGTTTTAGTATGTATGGGTAACTCAATGTTTATATATGTCTGTTTCACTTGAGGCTGTAACAAGGTCTATAGTACCTGGTAGGTGGAACACAATTTCTTTTTTTCTTTTTTTCTTTTTTTTTTGGTCTTTTCGAGACAGGGTCTCCCTGTATTCCCAGCTGTCCTGGAACTCACTCTGTAGACCAGGCTGGCCTTGAACTCACAAAGATCCGCCTGCCTCCTAAGTGCTAGGATTAAAGGCGTGCGCCACCACGCCCGGCGGAACACAATTTCTTGTATATACCATAATTACATTATAGAATTCTTTTTTTTTTCTTGTCTCCCTGTAGCCCCAGCTGTCCTGGAACTCACTATGTAGACCAGGCTGGCCTTGAACTCACAAAGATCGGCCTGCCTCTGTCTCCCGAGTGCTAGGATTAAAGGCATGCACCACCATGCCCAGCTTATAGAATTCTTAAAAGTGAATACACTCATAAATAAGGTTCTAATAAATAAATTTGGCGATGACACTTTATAAAGGTTGTACTGAGCAGAGAGACACATGCATTGCAATCATACACAGACAGATCTTTTTTTAAATAATTTTTTAAAATTTATTTTGTATGTATATGAATGTACTGTCTGCATGTGGGTCTATGTACCCATGTTGTGCAGTGCTGTGGAGGTCAGAAGAGGGTGTCGGATTCCCCTGGAACTGGAGTTAAAGACGGTTCTCAGCCACTATGTGGGTGCTGGGGATCGAACCCGGGTCCTCTGCAAGAGCAGTTGGTGCTCTTAACCGCTAGGCCATCTCTCCAGCCCCACAGACAGATCTTAATATGCTGCTTAACAATATCATACACATGCACACATTTAAAAAATATTTTTATTTTTTTAATTTTATTTATTTTATGTGTATGAATATATTGTCTGCATGTGGGTTTGTGCACCCATGACATGCAATGCCACAGAGGTCAGAAGAGGTTTCGGATTCCCCTAGAACCGGAGTTAAAGGTGGTTCTCAGCCACCATGTGGGTGCTGGGAATCACACCCGGGTCCTCTGCAAGAGCAGTCAGTGCTCTTAACCACTAGGCCATCTCTCCAGCCCCACACATGCACACATTTATCCACACATTCCTTCAAAAGATTTTTTTTTTGTCTTTTTGAGACAGGGTCTCCCTGTAGCCCCAGCTGTCCTGGAACTCACTCTGTAGACCAGGCTGGCCTTGAACTCACAAAGATCCGCCTGCCTCTGCCTCCTGAGTGCTAGGATTAAAGGCATGTGCCACCATGCCCGGCGAATAATTTTTTTTTAATTTATTTATTTTGTATGTGTATGAATGTACTGTCTGCATGTAGGTTTGTGCACCCATGTCATGCAATGCTGCGGAGGTCAGAAGAGGGTTTTGGATTCCCCTAGAACTGGAGTTAAAGACGGTTCTCAGCCGCCATGTGGGTGCTGGGGATCGAACCTGGGTCCTCTGCAAGAGGAGTGGTGCTCTTAACAGCTAGGCCATCTCTCCAGCCCCTCCTTCAAAAGATTTTATCCTAGTCATTGTACAGTCACGTGTATTGGAAAAGAAACACCTTTAGAAATATTATTTAAAACATGCAGCTCTGATTAATTGCACTGCCAAGGCTGAGATGAAGTCTTGCACCTTTGGTTCTAAAACTATGAACTTATTGAAATACTTTAACAAGTGATGGAAAACAGAATTATATATATAATAATTAAAGAACTGACAATATCAGAGATACTTAGGCTGTTTCACTGAAGGAAAGAGATTGTAGGGGAAGCCATGACTTAGGTGGAAACAGCCTGTATGTCCATACTGTGCTTTGTAGCACAGGGTGTTTGTGTATGCCTGCAAAGGATGGTGGACAGGGCAGGGAGGAAAATCTGGTGGTTTGTGTATATTACCTGCTAATTTAATGAGAATAAATTTATTGTTAATGGAAAAATTAAAAGGTCCCAGCCAAATGAAAGGTTACTGCCTGAGTCAAAAGCTGAATGCAGGTGGGACAGGGTGTGGTCAGCACACCTTCTTATCTGATACAGAGGCTTCTCAAAAGATCCCTGCCAGGTCAAAGTTTACTGCCTGGAATCTGCTATGTAGATCATGCTGGCTTGAAACTCATAAACTCAAAGCAATCCTCTGCCTCCTTCCTCTGCCTTCTCCCTCTCTCCCTCCTTCCCTCCCTCTCTCTGTCTCTCCTATCCCACTCTCTCTCTTTCTTTCTTCTTTCTTTCTCTCTCTCTCTCTCTCTCTCTTTCTTTCTTTCTTTCTTGTCTTTTTTTTTTTTTTTAATCTTCCTATTTATGTTTTTGGTTTTTTTCCGTTTGTCTACTTCTTTCTGAACCAGACCTCTTCCTGTGTCCTCAGCTGGCCTGGAACTCGTCCTATCAACCTAGCGCCGGCCTTCTCGAACTCCACAGAAGTTCCACCCCTGCCTCTGCCCCTGAAGTGCTGTGGATATATAAAGATGTGTGCCACCTTGCCTGGCTGTTTTTGGTCTTTTAGAGATAAGGTTTCTCTGTAGTCTCAGCTGGCCTGTAACTTACTCTGTAGACCAGGCTGACCTTGAACTCTCAGAGATCCACCTGCCTCTCCTGGGATTAAAGGCATGTATCACCATGCCTGGTTTCTTTCTTTCTTTTTTTTTTATTTAATTTTTAAAAATTTTATTTTTATTTATTTTTATTTTTTTAAATTTTTGTATGTGTATGAATGTACTGTCTGCATGTAGGTTTGTGCACCCATGTCGTGCAATGTCACGGAGGTCAGAAGAGGGTGTCGGATTCCCCTGGAACTGGAGTTAAAGACGGTTCTCAGTCACCATGTGGGTGCTGGGGATCAAACCCAGGTCCTCTGCAAGAGTGGTCGGTGCTCTTAACCGCTAGGCCATCTCTCCAGCTCTATTTTTATTTTTTATGTGCATGAGTGTATTGCCTGCATATGTGTAAATGCACCCATGTTGTACAATGCCCACAGAGTCAGAAGAGGGCATCAGATCTGCTGGAACTGGAGTTATAGACAGTTGTTAGCCACATGTGGGTGCTGGGACTCGAACCCAGGTCCTCTGCAAGAGCAGCCAGTGCTCTTAACTGCTGAGCCATCTCTCTGGCCCCTGGCTTATTTCTTAATAAATACCTATATTTACTTTATATTACTACAGTAATGGCTACCTGTGAGTTGCCTTCATCTCTGTCACAATGAGGAGTGTGCTGTCTGTGTTCCTGTATGAACTTGAGCAAGAGTTACTCAAGACATACACTCAGGTATGAGTATATAACCTGGGCCAAAGCACAAGTTCCTATTAAATTAAATTTAAATACAAGTTGCTATAATGTTACCATTTGGGAATGGAGGAAGGAGGGTTAGGACTTTAAGGCCAGCTTAGCTACCAAGTAATGTCAATAAAAGCTCCAGAAAAAATCCTGCATCTTGGACTGAACTTCTGGCAAGGTTGATCAACTGATAAGTACTTCAATGACTGTGGAGAGTTTGGAATGTTGCAAGTCCAGGGCCTAATTACAGTTTCTCTTGGGCCAGCTTTACCCCCAAATAGCCATTCCATGTTTCTGACTTAACATCCTGTAACAGATAAAAACCCTTTAGGGCTGGGCGTGGTGGCGCATGCCTTTAATCCTAGCACTTGGGAGGCAGAGGCAGGCGGATCTTTGTGAGTTCAAGGCCAGCCTGGTCTACAGAGTGAGTTCCAGGACAGCTGGGGTTACAAGGAGACCCTGTCTCAAAAAGACAAAAAAACAAAAACAAAAAAAAAAAACCTTTAGGAATGTATTAACAACCTGTAGCTCCCACCAACCGAAAGAGCATCATAAGATCACATCTGAGCCCTATGGCAGAATTCTTCCCGCTTTGCCAGGACCCCCTACAGAATGTGACCACTAATATATTTAAAAGTGTGTTTATTTATGACTGTCTGTGTTCTGTAACTATAAAAAGTTCATGAAATTGTTACCTCATTGGAACATGGTATTTAGACAAAATCCTAAATCTGTGTCCCTGGGCTATGGTCACTCATATTTGGCTTCAGAATAAACTTTATTATTATTATTATTATTATTATTATTATTATTATTTATGTGTATGAGTGTACTGTCTGCATGTAGGTTGGTGCACCCGTGTCGTGTAATTCTGAGGAGGTCAGAAGAGGGTGTCGATTCCCCTGGAACTGGAGTTAAAGATGGTTCTTAGCCACCATGTGGGTGCTGGGAATCAAACCCAGGTCCTCTGCAAGAGCAGTCAGTGCTCTTAACCACTGAGCCATCTCTCTATCCCCCAGAATAAGTTTTTTGAGGTGAGAATCCTTTCTTTTATTGACACTGGGTTCTAGAGTAGCCTTAGCTACATGAGACCCTGTCTCAAAACCAACAAGCTAGGTGGAGTGGCACATGATTTTAATCTCAGCTCTGGGAGGTGGAGTTCTGAGTTCCAGACCAGCCTGGTCTACTTAGTGAGTTCCAGGCCAGCTGGAGCTACAAGGAGATCCTGTCTCCAAAAAAACAAGACAACAAAACCGAAACCCCAAACCAAAGCACTCCTTAACTTTCTGGAATGACTTGCCAAGTTGTATTCTTTTTCCTTTTATGAGCAAGAATTTTCATCTTCTCACACCCTTTGCCAAAACTTAGTTGTACAAAACTTCCTTTTCTTTCTGTTTTTTTTTTTTCCTTGAACCCAGGGCTCCAGGCCTATTAAACAGGTGTGCCACTGATGAGCAGCATCTGCAGCCTGTAGCATCTGATTTTGTAAACTTTGTGGGAGGTCTAAGGTGATATTTATGACAGTTAAAATTTATATTTTATGTGTATAAGTGCTTTGCCTGCATGTATGTAAGTGCACCCAGGTATGTGAAGTTCCTGTGGAGGACAGAAGAGGACATTGGATCCCCTAGACCTGGAGTTATGGATAGATGCTAGCTGCCATGTGGGTGCTGGGAACTGAACCTGGGACCTCTGCAAGAACAGTCGGTGCTCTTAACCATTGAGCCATCTCTCCAGCCCTGTATAATTTTAGTGTGCTCTTTTTTTTTTTTTTTTGT
>VZQC01011008.1:1087662-1139268 GCA_009823505.1 Rhizomys pruinosus | reverse complement strand
ATTTAAATTTTTATTTTTGATTTTTTTTTTTTTTTTTTTTTTTTGAGACAGGGTCTCCCTGTAGCCCCAGCTGTTCTGGAACTCACTTTGTAGGCCAGGCTGCCTACAAAGTGCTGAGATTAAAGGCGTGTGCCACCATGCCCGGCTAAATTTTTTTGATTAAATTTTTTATGCATAATAGTGTTTTGCCTACATGTATGCAAGTTCACCCATGTCATTGCAATTCCAGAGGAGGCCAAAAGAAGACATCAGATGGCCTGGAACTGGAGTTATAGTAGTTAGCCACCATATGGGCACTGGGAATCAAACCGGAGTCCTCAGCAAGAGCAGCCATGCTCCTAACCACCACTATCTCTCCACCACTATCAATAGTACTATTAATACATTTTTTTCTATACACAAATTAATATATAATTTGCTTTTTAAAAATTTTTAAAAATTTATTTTATTTTTTAATTAATTTTTTTATGTGTATTAAGTGTACTGTCTGCATGTAGGTTGGTGCACCCATGTCATGCAATGCTGTAGAGGAGGTCAGAAGAGTGTGTCAGATTCCCCTGGAACTGGAGTTAAGACGGTTCTTAGCCTCCATGTGGGTGCTGGAAATTGAACCAGGGTCCTCTGCAAGAGCAATCGGTGCTCTTAACCACTGAGCCATCTCTCCAGCCCCATAATTTGCTTTTTAATAAAAATAGAATAGCTGGGATGTAGCTCAGTGATAGAGCACTTAGCTAGCATGTGCAAGGCCCAGAGCTTAATGTTCAGCACTGAACACAACAAATTTAAAATAATGTGTATTTTTGAATAGTTGTGTGAATAGTCTCATGTCTCTCAGACAACTCTCTTTTTTTCCTCCTCTAGAATTTAAATGCAGGGCCATCTGCATTGCTACACAAATGCTCCACCACTGAGCTACGCTTCACAGCCCCCACCACAAGTTCTTTAACATTAAAAAACCTGACTATCCTATCCAGATTGATTTCAATCTCAACTAAACTAAACTAAAATTCATGTTTTAGATGGCTAAATGTGATTGTAAAACACTTAAAATGATTGTTGTTGATGTGTTGAGGGAAGGCTAGGATCAATGTGCATATGTGATCATGACAGGTGTGGACAATGTAAAAAGTGTTAGTATGTTTCAGCTGTTTGGTCAGTGAGAATGCTCAGAAATTTAATGCTGTTTCGTGCATGTGTGTGCGTGTGTTCACTTATCAACGTCTCCTCCAGGAGTCCAGGCTATTGCAGGCGAGGGCAGGATGAGGGATGATGGTTCAAATAGTGCTCAGTTGTGCAATTCTGCTTTCTCACTTGCAGGCCCAGGGCTGGCAGAGACAGGGAACTTTTTTTTTTTTAAGCCAATGTTTTATTGAAGCTCTGTGTATTTCATAGAAATCAAATTACATTACAAATCAAATCTAGACCTGTGCCCCCCCTCCCTACCCCCCACCCCGCCAGAGCTCATGCATTCTGCCAAACATGTTTTTCATCTTTTTCTCATTCTCTATCAAAATTCTCGATGCAGAAGTTTACTGTTTCGAGCAGAAGTTCACCGTTTCAGTCAGTTCTTTGACGCAGACTTTTCTGTTGTTGTTATTCCTTCCAACAGGCATCACTCCAAAATATGCACATATGCATGCCACATATATCACAGGTTTTAGCATCTTCAGTTTATGGTTTTTGTTTTTTTTTTTTATTAGGCTGAAAGATGTCATGTTTGAAGGCTCCTCCTTGGCAACCCCAAACAACCATCACTCCTGCCCTTGTGCTCCACACTGGGGTCTTCCCTTCCCATGGTTACCAAATGAGGTCCAGTAAGCACTGTGTCCTGTCTTGATCTTCCTGTACTGGTCTCTGTGATACAGCCCGGGTAGTTGACAGGGAACTTTGAAGCTTCCTCCCCAGCCTTGAGATAAAGTGAAAATAGACAACACATGGAAAATTACTTGTGTTCTTCCTCAATCGAGCTGAGGTCTAGGAAGTTGGGCCACGGTGCATCTTTTTAGGATGCCTGTTTGTACAGCACTCTGCTGCAGTGGTCTGGAGATAATCTTCTGTATTTCCCCTCAGAGGGAAAGCATAGCTGACTGCGGAAGTATGGCTGCCTAAAGGCACTGTCATCTGGATTTACATTTCTATGAGAAACAGCTTCCTCTTCAGTTGAAACCTCACATCTATTTATCTGACACTTTTACTGAGAGGAAGTGGGCCATTTCCTAGTGTTCTTACTGCCTTCAGTTTTGCTTATTGATTTTTTTAAAAAATTTTTTGAGACAGGGTCTCTTATAGCCCAGGCTGACCTTGAACTCTCTATGTAGCCAAGGATGCCTCCACCTCCTGAGTGAGTGGAAGACAGGTGTTTGTCCCCACAGGCCACCATGCCTGGCTCTGCCTGTAAATTTAAATATGACGTCAGTGTGTTTCCATTCGGGGGAATTTTATTTTGAATAGTCAGGTGTGGCCCTCAGAGATGTTAGAGAATCTGCTCCATAATAGTCGCTAAGTGCAACATCTGAAGCAAATAAACAAAGGCTAAAAAAACCTGCTGACTTCAGTGTTTGTGTCAATTTCTTTCATAAACCTGATTTTCCAGGTCAGTTGGCACACCCATCCCCTCAGGATTTCATGTCAGGTGTATAAGGATGTTTTGCATGGAAGCTTTCAAAGGTTGCAACTTATGAAGAAAGAGGTTTGAAGCTGGGTGAGGGGGTTCATGCCTATAAGCCCAGAACTGTGAAGCTGGAGGAGAATGGCCTTGGGTTGGAACTCCAGGGTTGTTTGGGCTATGTGAGTTCAGGGCCACCCTGGGACACAGAGAAAGACCCTGTCACAAACAAACATTCTCTTGATGTTTAATAAGTAAGAACATAAGCTGGGTGTAGTAGCACATGCCTTTGACCCCAGCACTGGGGAAGCTGGGGCAGGCAGATCTCTGTGAGATTGAGGCCAGCCTGGTCTACGTAGCAAGTTCCAGGCCAGACCCTGTCTCAAAAAAGCAAAAAAAGAAAAACCAAACAAAAACCCAACATTAAGTCCCATGAGAAAAAGGAGGTGTGCATTTTACCACTGTATCCCTCTGCAAAGAACTAGGCATCACTATGTGATGAATGGTCAGTAAATATTTGCTAAGTAATTGGTGAAGTATTTTGCCTATACAGAACTAAGCTATTCCTAAATAATTTCAGAACTATTTCCCAATCGATACAATGGCACAGGCTGGAAATCCTAGGATGTGTGAGGTCACGGCAGGAGGGTCAAGGCTGAAAGGTCATCCTTGGCTACACTGTGAGTTGCAAGCCAGCTTTGGCTATATGAGACCATTTGAAATACTAACAAACAAACAAACAAACCCACCAAAACAACAGCGACAACAACAGCAACAGCAACAAAACCAAAATAAAAAATCCTGGGGTTGGGGAGATTTTTGGCAGTTAAGAGCAATAAGGGGGCTGGAGAGACGGCTTAGCGGTTAAGAGCACCGACTGCTCTTGCAGAGGACCTGGGTTTGATCCCCAGCATCCACTTGGCGGCTGAGAACCGTCTTAGGTTCCAGTTCCAGGGGAGTCCGACACCCTCTTCTGACCTCCGCAGCATTGCACAACACGGGTGCACAGACTTGCATGCAGACGGTATATTCATACACATAAAAATTAAAAAAAAAAATACAAGCAAAAAAAACCATCTGTAACTCTAGTTCTAGGGGGATCCAGTGCCCTCTTCTGACCTCTACAGCTACCACACAGGTGCACTTAGAAAAATGCAGATGAAACAACTCATACACATAAAATCAAAATAAAATATAACGAAACCTGAAATTCCCCAATTAAAGAATATTTTATTTACGGGACTGGAGAGATGGCCTAGTGGGTAAGAGTGCCAATTGCTCTTGCAGAGGACCCGGGTTCGATTCCCAGCACCCACATGGCGGCTAAGAACTGTCTTTAAGCTGGGTGTGTTGGTGCATATCTTTAATCCTAGCATTTGGGAGGCAGAGGCAGGTGGATCTCTGTGAGCTCAAGGTCAGCCTGGTCTACAGAGTGAGTTCCAGGCTACTTGGGGCTATAAGGGAGACCCTATCTCAAAAAGAAAAAAAAAAAAATGTGACTTTCCAGTTCCAAGGAACAGCATTAATAAAGGTGCAGAGAAGGAAGCAATCATAGCGAGTGACGTGGCTGATGACGCTCACTGTCACAGTCATGATGGCAGTAGGTTGGGCTTGAAAGTGAAGAGGAGCTCAGCGGGTACATTAAGGGAAGCCGCTGGGCTCACCTGGGGGCGGGGGAGTGGGTGTATTTGTGCTCCGGTAGGAAGTTGGAACACAAGAGGCTCAAACTAGAGACCATGCGACCAGTTAACTTATCTATACTAGTGGGGAAAAAATCCAGAGGATATTTAACTTTGTTTTACTTTATGCACTGGAACTGGAGTTACAGATGGTTGTTAACCACCATGTGGATGCTGGGAACTGAACCCAGGTCCCCTGCAAGAGCAGCCAGTGATCTTAACTGCTGAGCCATCTCTCTGGTCTCCAAGCCACAAGCTTTAAAATTTTTTTTTTTTTCTGTGGTGCTGGGGATAGGACCCACAGCCTTGGCCAGGTGTTCCACTGAGCTCCATCCAGTCCAGCCCTTGGTATAGTCTCTTAGGAGTTGGCAAAAGGGCTAAAAAAAATAAAAATTGGGACGGGTGTGGTGGCGCACGCCTTTAATCCTAGCACTTGGGAGGCAGAGGCAGGCGGATCTTTGTGAGTTCAAGGCCAGCCTGGTCTACAGAGCGAATTCCAGCCCAGCTGGGGCTACAGGGAGACCCTGTCTCAAAAAGAAAAAAAAAAAAAAAAAATAAAAATTTTAGACAGGAAAAATGCAGCATGGAAAAAGGTGATTAGATGCAGGCCTAAGGATGGGTGACTGGAGAGGAAGGACAAGAAAGGGCTCCCGGTCCAGCTGCAGTGACTGGGGAACAGGAACAAGGAAGGGACCAGAGCAGCCATTTTATCTGACAGCTTGAGGGATCGTGGTTGGATTTAACTAGTCTAGGTGCAGGATGGCCAGCTGGGGTGTCCAGCAGGCAGCTGACAACCCAGTAGCCCTCACAAAGTGGCTTAAGCAATAGGTTTGCTTTCTAATGAAGTGTTTGTTTGAACGATGTGGCATACTGAGGATATGTGCCCCTTTTTTGAGTGGCTGGTTTCCCTTCTGCGTAGCTCACCAGTGTTTTCCCTTTCCCATTATCCCAGAGACACTCTGTATATGCATTTCCTATGTTCCTAGGACACTTTTATATTTTTGTTTAAAGTCTGAAGAAGAGTTTTTTTTTTTTAAACAGAAAGAAAATAAGAGACAGAGATAAAAGAAAATTGCTGCAGCAAGTTTTTCTTTTTGTTTCTTTTGAGACAGGATTTCACTATGTAGCTCAGGCTGGCTTTGAACTTGGATCTTTTTTTTTTTTTTTTTCTTTTTTTGGTCTTTTTGAGACAGGGTCTCCCTGCAGCCCCAGCTGTCTTGGAACTCACTATGTAGACCAGGCTGGCCTTGAACTCACAGATATCAGCCAGCCTCGGCCTCCTGAGTGCTGGGATTAAAGGCACCACCACGCCGCACTGAACTCAGATCCTCTTGTCTGGGCCTCCTGAGAACTGGGATTTCAGGTGTGTATTACCATGTCCAGCTGACATGTTCATGAGGAAGAGTGGACCCTTTACAGAAGTAGGCAGGCAGGCAGATGGTAATACTTTTCTCTTTTTCTTTAAAAAATATTTAAAATAAGTATTTACTTTTACTTTATGTATATGAGCGTATTGCCTGCATATATGTAAGTACATCTGGGTTGTACAATGCTGTTGGGGGTGAGAGAGGGTGGCAGATACCCTAGAACAGGACTGGAGTTATGGATGGTTGTTAGTCATCACGCGGGTGCTGGGAATTGAACCCCAGTTCTGTGCAAGAGCAGCAAGTGCTGTTAACCACTGGGCCATCTCTCCAGGCCAGTTTTTCTTTTTCTCAGTGCTCTGGACTGAGCCAGGATCTCATGCATGCTCAGCAACTGTTCTATCACTGTGCTGCATTTCTACTAACTGTAGAGATTTCTGATGCTGCCTCACTTTTGGCCTGGTGGTGGCAGAGATGCCTTAGACCTGGATGGATAGTTTGAGGAAGATGCAGAAAAGATGTGAAACAGTTACTGTGGACATTATTAGCCATACCACAGAGCAGCCAGACACAGAAACCAATGCAAAAGGATTTATTCTAATGATTTACAAATGAAATATCACATAGCAACTTAAAGTAATGTACATTTATACATTTAAAAGTAAATTTATATAAATGTATTCACATCATGTTACATTAAAGAAGCTTTAGTTAAAAGGTAAGGGAGGGCTGAACAAATGCAACAAAACACTGGCCATGCTTCAGCCCTGAATTTCCCTTAGAGTAGGTCCAACAACCACCAGAGACTATTCAGGAAAACCACAGGAAAGGATTTTGGGGACCAATCAATAGAAAGGCGATTGCACTGGCCTCAGCACCTGCCCTTTGAGGGTCATGTCCACTCTACTTTGCTGCTAGGGACTGAACACAGAGCCTTTCACAGTGCTAGACAAGTGCTCTATCACTGAGCAAAACCCCTGGCCCTAAAAGTCACTTTAAACTATAACAAGTAAATTAAGGCAAACTGAATAAAAGAAATTAAACATATTTGAAAAATTTGAATGTAGCTCCAGAAAACTGAAAATTTATACCCTGATTCATGGGCAAGTAGTTTTAATTGATGATATTATTTGCAATTAACAGATATCACACTCACCTTTTGGGGATTGTCTCAGTAGACTAGGCACTGCGAAGGCCAAGTTGACAGCATCACACCCGTAGCTGTGGCTCCCACAGTGCCAGCCCACTTAGGGCTTTACACATTAATAGCCACTGGGGGAAGAGTGTCAGCCAAAGACTTGGCACTGGCCTGTGCTTGGAAGGTGCTCCTGATCAGCACCGGGCACTCTGACCTAGAGGCCAGGGAAGGAATGTCTGGCAATGCCTGGGTGCGGCTCTCTAAGCCTAGCTGCCAGGCCAGTTCCTACAGGCTGACAGCTCTACAGAGATGCTAACATTTGAGACTTAAGTGCTAAGGAGAGTTGAGTACATAAAATTTTTATGAGGACAGTGGGAAAAACATATTTAACAAGACCCGAAATGACTTATCTGTTTTAATTAAATAATCGTATTGGAGGGGGTCCATTTCAGCTCATTTTTTCTTAAACATGGACCTCGTTTAATTCACTTTCCCTGGCTTGGAGCCAGGTATGTGAACCTAAAGTGTAAGGTCTGGCAGATATATTATTTATAATTTTATTTTTTGTCTTTTTAGACAGGGTCTCCCTGTAGCTTTGGCTGTCCTGGAACTCCCTATGTAGACTAGGCTGGCCTTGAACTCACAGAGACCTATCTGCCCTTGCCTGCTGAGTGATGGGATTAAAGGTGTATGCCACCATGCCTGGAAATATAATTTATAATTTAAAACAAGTAACTTAAACTAATCTGGCAACTAGTAACATTTCATGATTACAAACTTTAAAAATTTAATATAAGTACAATTCTTTGTACATAGAATGCATCCATATTAAAATACCAAAGGCACTTTCAGGTTACATGATAAATAAAAGTACATTATAGAGACAGGATTATTTGCTGGTCTCCTCAGTTTCTGTGTCCGTGGTGGTCACTGAGAGCCCAGGTCTGCACCTCTCCTTTGGCGAACAGTGTGAAGAATACAGCCCCAAACACGTTAATGGCAGCAGCGATACAGAACACCACCTGCCATTCCCTAATAGTGTTCTAGAGAAAGAAAGACAGAAAGTGCAAAGGAAAAAAAGTTTGTAGTTTATAAAAATACAGTATCCAGGGCTGTTAGAAGTATCATTCACAAATCTCCATGCTTGAAACAAACCAACTGTCCATCATCAGCAGAACTGTGGAGCATCTACTTCAATAGAATACCACCTAACAGTCAGAATGAGTAACATATAGACACACCTCCCAAGAGGACTAAGCAAAAGCAGACAGACAAACAGTGCATAGGACTGACTCCCTTCATATAAAGCTCAGACACAACCAACTTATGGTGCTCACGGTGCGGGAGGGAGAGGTGGCAGGAAAGAGTATGAGGGCTCTGTGCAGGAGGAGTGTCCCCTGGACTGGGTAAAGTTGCCAGACATATCAACATTTTAAGTAGCCATCCAGCTGTATAATTGGTATTTGTGAATTTCGAATGTCTTTCAAAACTTCTCTCATTTATTTATTTATTTATTTATTTATTTATTTATTTAATTTATTGAGACAGGGTCTCCCTGTAGCCTCAGCTGGCCTGGAACTCACTACATAGACCAGGCTGGCCTTGAACTCACAGAGATCAGCCTGCCTCTTCTGGGATTAAAGGCATGAGCTACCACTCCTGGCACCCATCTGTGTTTGTAGGACTAAATTCTCTCTCTTCCCTCCTTCCTCTCTCCCTCCATCCCTTCCTTTTTTCTCCTTCCTTGTCCTTTCTTTGAGATAAGCTGTTGATATAGAGCACTGGCTGGCCTGGAATGTGCTTATGTAGGTAGACCAGGATGACCTCAAACTAGTCAATTCTGTCTGTGCCTTCTGCCTCCCAAATGCTGGTTTAGAACCATATGGAACTGTTCCTGGCTTTTTTTTTTTTTTAACCTGGTGTCACCTGGGAACAATACCAGGTCGATGCGTGGAGTGGACAGAGCAAGCTCCTATTCCAACTCCTACTTCCAAAAATCCATTTAATATATTGTCCTCAGATAGAGGATGTATCAGATATTAAACTGATAAGAACAGATACTACACTTGATCTTAGCCAAAAGGCCGAGAAGCGATGCTTTTTTTAAAAAAAAGACATTTTTATGTTATGTTTATGTGTGTTTTGCCTGCATGTGTGCACCCGTGTGTGCAAAAGTTCATGGAGGCCAGAGGGGCATTGGTTCCCTTGGAACTGGCATTATGGACAGTTGTTAACTGCCATGTGGATGCTGGGAACTGAATCTGGTTACTCTGCAAGACCCATCAGTGCTCTTAGCTGCTAAGCCATCTTTCCAGCCCTCTGGCTTTTGGTTGTTGTTGTTGAACTTCCTATATTGCTGAAGATGACTATGAACTCTTCATTCTCTTGCCTCCATCTCCCGAGTACTGGGATGGCAACCACATTCTGCCTTGCTTGGCATAAGCTGGCTTCTTTCATTCAGCAGCCCGTCACATATGTCCTCCACATGCTCCTGAGGATTTGGGCTGCTCCTCATTCGTTCTAGTCTGATTTCCTGATACCTCAACTCACCTTGATGATCAACTTTCTGAATTATTTTATACTGCTAGTTTTTACACAAACCACACATGCACACACACACACACACACACACACACATATACACACACACACACAAATTATCTGGCAAAATACCTTAAGATTTTCATTTAAAGTAATAATATTATTCTGCCTAACCCCCAAATAGTGTTCTATGAAAAGTTTCCCTCCCTCTTCCCCCCTCCCCCCTTTCCTCCCCTTCCCCTTTGTCCTTCCCTCCATGCTCCACCATGCCCAGGGCTTCATGCATGTTAAATAAGCACTCTCCCAAATGAGCAACACCCCAGCCTGAAAATAGTGTACTTTCCCATCCATTAAGCCATGTGGCTTTTTTTCTATATATCCTGACCCATGCCCAATAAAGTAGCAGCTTTTAACAAAAATTTTTATTTTCTATTTTTGCCACAAAGAACTTAATAAACATTCAGAATTTTATAATTAAAATACATTCAACTCTGACACAGATGTGCAACTCCAAAATCTTTTCAGCTTACAATTAAAATTTCTACTTACATCAGGGGTGAGACTTTTAGCGATGATGGGCCCAACCATTCCTGGAATAGTGGCGAATGTGTTTGTGATGCCCAGGAGGATACCAGCATACCTGGGGAAGTGTCACAGAGGCTAGTGTTACACAAGTAGGCAGCTCCTTCCAAAGACAAGCCTTTCTATTCCCAGGCTATGTTGGGGAAGTTTATATCTCCATGAAATGACTTAGTGAACTAATTCCTTTTTTTTTTTTTTATAATTTTATTTATTTATTTATTTTATGTGTATGAATGTACTGTCTGCATGTAGGTTGGTGCACCCATGTCGTGCAATGCTGCAGAGGTCAGAAGAGGGTGTCGGATTCCCCTGGAACTGGAGTTAAAGATGGTTCTTAGCTGCCATGTGGGTGCTGGGAATTGAACCCGGGTCCTCTGCAAGAGCAGTTGGTGCTGTTAACCGCTAAGCCATCTCTCTAGCCCCCTTTTTTGGGGTTTTATATTCAGCTGGCAAGACTTGCATTTACATCATTTAATGTTAAAGTCCAGGCAGGTACTTGGGCTTGTGCCAGGAAATCAATGAGGGAGGCAAGGAAGACTTGGGACTGATCTAGCCTGGAGCTTGGGGCAACTGGGGGTAGATCAGTAAGCAGAGCCTTTTGTAAGATTGCTTATGTTGGGTGAGAAATCAAAATAAATGACCTCAAATGCCCTTTAATATACCACATGACCACTAAAATGATTCCTTTGAAAATTTAAAAATTACTTTTATTTTATATGTATGAGTGTTTTTCCTGCATATATGTAAGCACACCCACTGTGTGACATGCCCATAGAAGCAGAAAGTGTTGGATCTCCTGGAACTGTAGTTATAAATGGTTGTTAATTGATTTGTGGGCACAGAGAACTGAGCCTAGGTGCTCTGCAAGAGCAGCCAGTGCTCTTAACTGTTGGAGCCACTTCTCCAGCCCCTGACATGATTCCTTTTATCAGATATTTTTCATATATACTGTCTCTAGAGTAAAAGCTTTAAAAAAAGGTAAAAAAACTGAAGTAGGGGTAGGACACACACTTTAATCCCGGTGTTGATGGTGGAGGCAGGACGACTGGGAGAAACAGGAGTTTAAGGACAGTCCTGGCTACATATGAAGTTTGAAGTTAGCCCGGACTACCTAAAATCCTGTTTTAAAACAAAATACAAATTATAGGTTGGGGATGTAGCTCAGTGGTAGAGTGCTTGCTTGAGGTCTTGTATTTAATTCCCTGCACCCACCCCCGAAGTTATTACCTGGTTACAAAAATTGAATAAAATAATAAAAAATTTACATACATTTACTTACAATATTTATTTTTTATTTTATATGCACGAGTGTATTGCCTACATGTATGTAAGTACACCTGTGTTGTACAAATTGTTGTAAACCAGTTTATTCTTTAAAGTGTTTTCTTCCTAATTAGATGAGATGTTTGTTCTTTAGACAGTTCTAAAGTCTGGATTTTATAGATTATATCCTGATACATCATTTAACACAGTTCTGTTCCCTTTGTCTCCAGAACACTAGTGGGACCTTGAGTCTGGATTTTAGAGGGGTTACTGAACTTAAGACTTGACATTTTGGCAAGAAAACTTAAAGGAGATGGAGGAGTTCAGTTAAAAGAAAACAGCTGAAGTAAATGGCCTTGTGTAAATTTACTTTATAAGGGTCACCTTTACTGTGCACAGGCCAATCAGAGCTTCCAATGCTTTAAGAAGACAATCACTGTTATTGTAAAGTAACCATCTGGTAAAAATGAAATAAAATTAATGTTTTCTTAGTCTATGCAGTTTTCTTGTGGGTCACTGCAATTTCTATTATGGTTTAAGACTCATAAAAAATGAAAAAAAAGAAAACACACACATCACATACAACTCTTATCTAGGTTGCCAGTTATTGATATGAAATCTCTTTCCCATTTTGGATGGAAAAGTGTCTAAACTGAAAAAATTCTGCTGCACATAATTCAGCCATCTATAAACATGTACAGTTTTGTGCTTTAAGCCCACAAACAAATGATACAAAAATCCACCAAGAGGCACATATCTTTTTGGATCATTCCATTAGGGAGTGTATCTTAAATTACCCACACTTGGCAGGACCGCTCTCTCTTTAAACCATTAACACCTTGGCAGGAGGAGGAACCAGCTGCAGTGTTGGCAGGCATTTCCACATCAGATATTAAGTGAGGATGGATGCTGTGAAATTCTAAATGTCAGCACCAAGAAGCCCATTCGAGTATTTATATCACACTTGACCAGGAAGTGCCACGAAGACTGATGACTGCAGAGGAGAAACACACTGCACAAACTCAGTCTGGGTATGCCTGTGCAGTAACAGCTGAAAATTTATCCAAACCTCTTTAAATCCTGGCAAAAAAAATTACCCATAGAAATATCTCTATTTCAGCTGGGCGTAGTGGTGCAATGCCTTTAATCCCTCAGCAACCAGCATGCTGTGGCAGGAAGAGTGCTGCAAACCCGAGGCTAGCCTGGGCTACATATACAAAGTAAGACCCTGTTTTAAATCCAAAACACAACAAAGTCTTGATTTCAATTTATGAAAGGGCTTGGAAAATACCATGTCCAGAACTGCATGTTAACAGGAAAACTGACTTGACTGAAGAGCCTCCTGCAGGAATGGTTTGTAAGTATTTTACATATAATTTTTTTTTTTTCCTGAGACAGGGTCTTCCTTTAGTCCCAGGTGGCCTGGGATTCACTATGTGGACCAAGCTGACCTTGAACTCACAGAGACCCACCTGCCTCTGCCTCCTGAGTGCTGGAATTAAAGGCGTGTGCCACCACACATGGCGTGGATCTTTATCTCCCACCATTGCCTAGGCTGTACCTGTTATGGCTTGCACCTAAGTAGGTACTTAGTATTTGTTGAAAGAATAAATTACAGCATATTACAACTGCTTGGTTTTTGTTAGTTAATTTCTGAATTTGACTAATCTTGCAAACATGTCATATGGGGTGCCCCATGTAGAATATGTATACTATACAATTATATGCTGAAGACTGAGAAGACTGGAACTAGACTAGTGCCTCAGACTTGAATGTGCAGACTCACTGGAGAATCACAGTGCAGATTCTGGTCATCAGGTCTGTGCTGGGGCCCAAGATTCTGCATTTCCTTTTTATTTATTATTATCTTATAAGTATACTGCATGTATGTATGTGCACCCATGTCATGCAATGCCTGCAGAGGTCCAAAGAAGGCGCTGGATCCCCTAGAACTGGAGTTACGGATAGTTGTTAGCTGCCAGGTGGGAATCAAACCCAGGTCTTCTGAAAAGCAGCTAATGTGCTTAATCTCAGAGCCATCTCTGCAGCCTGATTTTCTTACCCAGTTCTCAGCTGATGCTAGTGCTCTTGGTCCACGGACCAAACTGATGGAATAAGATTACTTTAAATCTTTCTTACTGAAAACTTTCTATGACACTGTAAATTACATAATTGACAACTTCAACTGAAATATTTTCCAGATTCCTTTTCTTGACTTGATTAGTAGTATTAGTGAACATATTGCAGATCTTTATTAAATATATATATATTTAATATATATTTATATAAAATATATATATATAAATATATATATATTTAATATACTTGTAGCTCCAGCTGTCTTGGAACTCACTATGCAGACCAGGCTGGCCTTGAACTCACAAAGATCCACTGCCTCTGCCTCCCAAGTGCTAGTATTAAAGGCGTGCACC
Source organism: Rhizomys pruinosus (assembly GCA_009823505.1). Classification (NCBI taxonomy): domain Eukaryota; kingdom Metazoa; phylum Chordata; class Mammalia; order Rodentia; family Spalacidae; genus Rhizomys; species Rhizomys pruinosus. The sequence continues at coordinate 1,125,664 of VZQC01011008.1, read as the reverse complement.
ACCACACCCAGCTTAGATCTTTATTTACTTTTTTGTAGTGTTCGAGACTAAACCCAGAACCTTGCACATACTATGCAAGTTTACTACTGAGTTCTAGCCTCTCAATTTTTAAGTTATTTGCTACTTCCTTAAATCTATTTTGGGTAATCAGGGTTAGTTCTACTTTGTGCATTTTAAATGCATGCCCCAGTTCCTGGAAGCCCTTAACAAATCAAGTAGCCATCTCTAACCTTCCTTTCCAAAAAGACAGGAGCTATCAAAGTGAGATCTAAGATGCTCTGGTCTGAAGGGCCTTCTAAGTTATACTTTGTTTTCAGCACTGAGAACTGATCCTGGGGCTCTACATGGTCTACCAGCTAAGCCCCAAGTTCAGACCGTAACCTTGTATAACCTTCTTGGGCTTTTTATATGAGAGCAGATTAGAATAATTTTCAAGGTCTATTCAAGCTCTTAATTTTTAGTTTGAAACAGGGTCTTGCTTGATATGTAGCCTAGGCTGGCTTTGAATTCACTGTGTATGTAGCCAAGGATGACCTTGAAGTTCTGTTCCTCTTGACTCCAATTCCAGAGTTCATTAAAAAAAAGAGTAAGTGTGGTGGTGAACACCTTTAACCCTAGCACTTGGGAGGCAGAGGCAGGCAGATCTTTGTGAGGTCAAGGCCAGCCTGGTCTATAGAGTGAGTTCCAGGACAGCTGGGGCTACAGGGAGACCCTGTCTCAAAAAGACCAAAAAAACCCAAAAAACAAAAAACTCACTATAAAAACTGAAATCTAGCAAAAATTTTAGTCATCTATAGTCAATTCATAGAAGTAGAAAGAATGATGCCTGCCGGAATATGGGAAAAGGAGGAAATGGTGATTTTTACTATGATTGTAAGAGGAAAAAAGTAGAGCCAGCAAATATTTATATTTGTACTCACGAAGGAGCAATATCCAGATGGTTGATGCTGAATCCAGAAGAGCCACAGCCTCCTAGTGTTGTTGATACGGTTAGGAATGCAACCGCCAAAGAGTAGTCACATCCTATAAATCCAGCAGCGACCAAGAAAACTGCTGGGCCAACCATTCCTGGAATTAAAAAGTTATATAAGAAAAAGAAGCTCCACTAGTATATTTGCTCTATTTTTTTTTTTTAATTTATTTATGTGTATGAGTGTACTGTCTGCTGCAGGTTTGTGCTCCCCTGTGTTGCAATGCCGCGGAGGTCAGAAGAGGGCTTCAGATTCCCCTGGAACTGGAGTTCTCCTGGAATTGTAGTTACAGACGGTTCTCAGCGGCTATGTGGGTGCTGGGGATCGAATCCAGGTCCTCTGCAAGAGCAGTCTATTTTAAAACAGTATGAATCTGGGGCTGGAGAGATGGCTCAGCGGTTAAGAGCACCAACTGCAGAGGACCCGGGTTCAATTCCCAGCACCCACATGGCGCCTAAGAACCGTCTTTAACTCTAGTTCCAGGGGAATCCGACGCCCTCTTCTGACGTCCTCGGCGTTGCATGACACGGGTGCACCAACCTACATGCAGACACTATACTCGTACACATAAAAAATAATAAATAATAAAAAAAACTATGAATCTGAAATTGGATAGTACTGCCACCTACTGCAGAAATACTGAACTGCATAGAAGACTAGCAGACTACCATGTAGAAGTTTCATCTCTAGAAAATCTGCCAGGAAGCAGGAGCTACAACTAGCATAATAAGGAAAGAAAAATCTCTTTGTGCAGTGCTATTAAATTGATGACAAGGACTGGCCAAGAAATTAAAGATAAAAAAGACAGAGACTGAAAACTAGGGCTACAGGGAGAAGCAATAGCTGATACAGAATGGGATTTTAAAATTTATATATCAAGCCAGGCGTGGTGGCGCACGCCTTTAATCCTAGTATTTGGGATGCAGAGGCAGGTGGATCTTTTTGAGTTCAAGGCCAGCCTGGTCTATAGAGTTCCAGGACAGCTGGGCTACAGGGAGACTCTCTCGGAAAAAAAAAAAAATTATATATCAAAGTAGATAAACTACATAATAAACTTATGTTGTGGGAATGAAAATATGGCTCAGTGGTTAATTTTTTTGAAAAAGTTATTTATTTTCATTTTATGTGTACGAGTGTATTGCCTGCATGTAGGTAGGTGCACCATGTCATGCAGTGCCCATAGAGGTCAGAAGAGGGTGTCAGATCCCCTGGGACTGGAGTTATATGTGTAGATGTGTGTGTGCTATCTGTAACTAGAAACTCTGTGATATTGGAAATGTATTTGTATATACTGAGTGAGGAATTTTTTTTTTAAAGTTCAATTAAATTTGAAGTCTACACATGGCTAGTAGTGATAGTATTATACAGGGCACCACAGAGAAAAAAAAAAAAATCACATTGAACTTAAAGGGGTTTACATCATGCAGATGTAGAGTCAGAGTAACAGCAGTGCTTGAACAGGACAGCATTTCCTGTGCTGGGTACTCAGTAGGTGTTGCCAAAATTCAACTGATTGGGTACTTTACAGGATAATTACAGGCAGGTAAATGGTGTATTAAGTAAAGGTACCTGCCACAAAGCTGACAAACTGAGTTCAGTCCCTAGGACTCACACAGGGGAAGGAGAGAACTGACTTCAGCAAGTTGTATTCTGACCTCCACATGAATACCACAGCATGCACACATGAGCACATGTGTGTGTATACACATATAGACAAACAAAGATTTAAAAATATAATTTCTGAAGTATAGCCATTAATAGCTTCTATGAGAAATCTTGAGTAAAACTGAATAATTGTCTTAGTTTTAAAATTAACCTTTTTTTTTTTTTTGAGACAGGGTCTCCCTGTAGCCCCAGCATTCCTGTCACCTTTATTTTTAATTATGTGTACATGTGTATATCTGTGTGTGGGTATGTACACATGAGTGCTGGTGCCCACAGAATCCAGAAGAGGATGTTGGATCCCCTGAAGCTATAGTTACAGGCAGTTGTGAACTGCTATGTGGGTGTTGGGAAACAAACTTGGGTCCTCTGTGAGAGTAGTATGTGATCTTGACATCTAGGCCATCTCTCCGGCCCCCAAATTCATGTTCACTCTTTTTTTTTTTTTAAGTCTCCCTGTAGACCTAGCTGGCCTAGAACTCACTACATGGACCAGGTTGGCCTTGATCTCACAAAGACTTGCCTGCCTATGCTTTCCAAATGCTGGGATTAAAGGCATGTATCACCATGCCCAGGTTTAGTAAATATTTTTGAAATTCAAAGTGCACTAGCTTAGAAAGGTTATGGAGGCTTAGAAATATTAAAAAAATATTTCACTGCAAATTAATAAACTGACAAAATTCTGGATATAGTAACTAGTAAAGCAACATAGCTTTTGTACTGAAGCTATGGTGAAGATTCTAGGATATTATAAATCTTAATCAAAATGCATGGCTCAAAAGAACCATCTTAGCTAGGCGTGGTGGCGCACACTAATCCTAGCACTTGTGAGGGAGAGGCAGGTGGATCTTTGTGAGTTCAAGACCAGCCTGGTCTACAGAGCCAGTTCCAGGACAGCTGGGGCTACAGGGAGACCCTGTCTCGAAAAGACCAAAAAGAAAAAAAGAACCATCTTGTACAGAAATACACTAAATATATCAGTGTTTTAATATGTGAATAAAACAAGTATTTTTTAAAATTTTATTTTATTTTTTATGTGTTTGAATGTACTGTCTGCATGTAGGTCTGTGCACCCATGTCGTGCAATGCTGCAAAGGTCAGAAGAAGGCACTGGATTCTCCTGGAACTGGAGTTAAAGACCATTCTCAGCCATGTGGGAGCTGGGAATCAAACCCTGGTCCTCTGCAAGAGCAGTCGGTGCTCTTAACTGCTGAGCCATCTCTCCAGCCCCACAAATATTATTATTTTTGTATTGACTTGTATGATATAAGAAGAAATGCATATTTGGTCTTTGCTCCTAACATCCTTGGAATTTCTGGAGTGGTACGATTTTTTGGGGAAGGGCGTCTTTTTGAGACAGGGTTTCCCTGGAGACCCAGCTATCCTGCTTTGTAGACCAGGCTGGCCTTGAACTCACAGAGATCTGCCTGCCTCTGGCTCCCAAGTGCTAGGATTAAAGGTGTGTGCCACCACGCCTTTTTTGTGCCAGTACCAGGTGTCTTTATGACTATAGCCCTGTAATAGTTTGAAGTCTGGTAAAGTGATCCCCCTTGTATTGCACTTTTTGCTCACGGTTGCTTTAGGTATTTGGGGTCTTTTGTTTTTCCACATGAACTTAAGGATTTTTTCTTTCCAAGTCTGTGAAGAAACTCATGGGTATTTTAATTGGGATTGCATTGAATCTGTATATCCATTTGGGTAGAATGGACATTTTTACTATGTTTTATGTGCTTGCTAATGAAATGATTGATGAGACTGGCACCAGTGCCCTGAGCTAGTATTTTTTTCCTTCGTATTTTGAAACAGGGCCTCATGTAGCCCAGCCTGGCCTCAAACCTGTTATGTAGTGAAGTATGACCTTGAACCTCTGATCTTCCTGCCTTTACTTCCCAACTGCTGGGATTATAAGCATGTGTCACTAGGCCTGGCTCTCAATCTTTTTTCTCATTGTTACCCAGTGTAGCCTCAAACTTGTGGCCTCAGTTTAGTCTGATCCCCTGGGCCCTGGTCATTCCAGTACATTAATGGAAACTGAGGACAGACCATGGGAACCCTAATTAAAATAAAGAAAAATAATTTTATGTGTATGAATGTTTTGCCTGCATACAAATGCACCATGTGCATGCAATGCCAATGCAAGCCAGAGGAGGCACCAGATCCTCTGGAAGTAGAGTTATGGACAGTTGTTAGCCACCATGTGCAAAAGCAGCCAGTGCTCTTTAACTGCTGAGTCATCTCTCCACAGGACCAGGGAAGGGGAGGGTAACAACAAGGACTATAACTTGAATGAGGGATGCACATTTATAGTTAGTTAAAAGCATAGGTCACAGCCTGGTTCCTGTGCCTGGCATCTGAGGTGAAGAGGGCAGTCTGTGGGACAATTAGCTGGCGTTTACTGCAAAACTGATTATGTGGGAAAAATCCCCATGTTACTGACCACAGGCGAAGTGTTTTTGTGTTTAACATTGTGCTATCAGTGTGACTATAAATTGATGTATTTATTTCCTGTCTCCAATAAACAAAATAAAGCTTGATTCATTTCACTTACCTATAAGGGTAAAAATTCTTCGAACACTGAGAGTTGAAAAATTCCACTTTACCCTTAAATTATCAGCAGCTTGACCAGATAGAATCATGCATAACCAACAGCCCAAATATGGCAATGCAGATAAAAACCCGTTCTGGAGGGAAGAAGACAATATAAGATTAAGTATGGTTGAACATACACATTCACAGACACACACAGACATAGACAGACATACAGGAAAGAGAGAGAGAGAGAGAGAGAGAGAGAGAGAGAGAGAGAGAGAGAGAGAGAGAGATTATAGTGAAGAGATTATAATGAACTCCTACCATTTGAAAACATATTCACAGGAAAGAAATCTGGCTTTAGGGAGGATTGTAGGACTCAATTCAGTGCACTGCCAAAACAGCCCATCTCATAGGGAAACAGTGCTATCCACTCAAGACAATCTTGGATGCTACTTTGAATTTGGGACAAGGTAGGTTTTCCAATTAGCCTATGGATTTTTAAATTTTATTTATTTTTTATGTGTGTGAATGTACTGTCTGCACGTATGTTTGTGCACCCGTGTTGTGCAGTGCCACGGAGGTCAGAAGAGGGCGTCAAATTCCCCTGGAACTGGAGTTCTCCTGGAACTGGAGTTACAGATGGTTTTCAGCCACCATGTGGGTGCTGGGGATCAAACCCAGGTCCTCTGCAAGAACAGTCAGTGCTCTTAACCGCTAGGTCATCTCTCCAGCCCACCTATGGATCTTTTTTATAGAATAAGTTTGTTTTTCCTTCTTCCTGCTTCCATCTCCCTAGATGTGGGATTACAGGCATGCACCACCACACCCAGATACAAAACAGGGTGGTTTTTTTTTTTTGTCTCCAAAATTTTTTTACTATAAAATAAAATATACACAGAAAGCACACACACCAAAATGCATAGCTTAATGAGATGCCGATTCTAAGAAACATGTAAGTCACAGACTTCAGAAGGCGGTGTCAAATCCCCTGAAACTGGAGTTGCAGACAGTTGTTAGCCTCCATATGGATGCTGGGAATTGAACCCAGGTCGTTTTTTTTTGGAGGGGGTTCTTTTTGAGACAGGGGTCTCCTTGTAGCCCCAGGTGGCCTAGAATTCATTATGTAGACCAGGATAGCCTTGATCTCTGTATTAGGGCTCTCTAAAGAAACAGAAGCAACAGGACGAATATATAGCTATATACAATTTATTGATTTGCTCACGTGACAGAGCTCAAGGAGTCTAACAGTAGCTGCACCACACTGGAAAGGCCAAGAATCCAGGGAACTGCCCAGTCCGCAAGGCTGGATGTCTCAGTAGTCCCAATCTAGTGCTGAAGGCCTGAATGGATTCCAGGAGATCTGCCAGTCTCAGTACACGCTGGGATCCGAAAGGTTGATCACAGCAGCAAGACAAACTCAACAGATGAGAGAGGCAAGCCTCAGGAGAAAAGGGACCAGCTCCCTCTGCCGTGGCCTTAACGCAGAAGGTAACGCCCACATTTGGGGTGGGCCATCTGGGTTGAGGTGGTCCAATCAGAATACCCTTTTTCTCTCATTTGTTCCTTAGTCCTGTCAAGTTGACATCCAGGATTAACCATCACAAGTCCACCCCTTGTCAACTTGACACCCAATAAATAGCCTCTCCTTATGTTATGCTTTAATGTCAATTGCAAACAATGGCAGGATCATAATTCCACCTAACATGTTATAAGTATCTCATGTGCAATAGCAAAGCATTATATCTTAGAGTAGGTGGTAATGTCCTTGAGAAGAACTTAGTCTTTCAGTATCTAATAACCTAAATATGACAACACTTAACACATATCTCAGTTGCACATTCAAAAGGGAACAACATAAGTGAACAAGCACATTCTTAACCAAATAGACAAAAGTTAGTATCTATTATAATCCACATTTCTGCAACTGGTCCCATGGCCTCAACTGATATGACTACCTTCTTCTACGACTCAATCTGTATTTCCTCCACCATCAGCAAGCACCTCTGCAGGTCTTGGCTCTTTCCCTGGAGGAGTGACCCATACCTTCATCCCTGAAGGGTCTGGGCCATTTATTGTCCTGTCTGGTTTGGGTTGTTGGAGTTTCCCATTGACCTTAATCATAGGACATGGTAGCACCAGAAGGCGCCCTACAGCACCTCCTGCCTTCCAGACATAATCTTCCTTGCCCCCATTGTGGAGAAAAAGTCCAATTTCCCCATGGTAGTCTGGATCAATCACTCCTCCTACTACTGTTATTCCTTCCTTAGCCTGTTGGCTTAAAGGCAGTAGAAGCCCGAAGTGGCCAGGGGGAAGTCTTAGCTTCCAGTTCAATAGAACGTTTGCTGTATCTCCTGGCAAAAGCACTCCCCCCATTGGAGCCAAAACGTCTAGACCAGCAGAACGCAAGGTCGTGGGTACAGGAAGCAAAAATTTTCCTACTGGGTCACTAGGGGTGATAGTGAGTGGAATCATTCCCACTTCCACCCCTTGGTTCCTGGACCCATGAATTCTGGCTATAGGAGAAACAGTACCATATAGTGGACGCTGATTCAAAGCATATACTGCTTGCTGGAGAACCTTGCCCCAGCCCTCCAGGGTATTGCTACCTAATTGGCGCTGTAACTGTGTCTTCAAGAGGCCATTCCATCGTTCTATCAAGCCAGCTGCTTCTGGGTGGTGGGGAACATGGTAAGACCAGTGGATACCATGACCATGGGCCCACAGTCGCACTTCTTTGGCTGTGAAGTGAGTTCCTTGATCAGAAGCAATGCTGTGAGGAATACCATGACGGTGGATAAGGCATTCCGTAAGTCCCTGGATGGTAGTTTTGGCAGAAGCATTACGTGCAGGAAAGGCAAATCCATAACCAGAATAAGTATCTATTCCTGTAAGAACAAAACGCTGTCCCCTCCATGATGGAAGTGGTCCAATGTAGTCAACCTGCCACCAGGTTGCTGGCTGGTCACCCCGGGGAATAGCACCATATCGGGGGCTCAATGTTGGTCTCTGCTGTTGGCAAATCTGGCACTCGGCAGCAGCTGTAGCCAGATCAGCCTTAGTGAGTGGGAGTCCATGCTGTTGAGCCCATGCATAACCTCCATCTCTGCCACCATGACCACTTTGTTCATGGGCCCATTGAGCAACAACAGGGATAGCTGGAGAAAGAGGCTGACAATCCACAGAATGAGTCATCCGATCTACTTGATTATTAAAATCATCCTCTGCTGAGATCACCTTTTGATGAGCATTTACATGAGACACAAGTATCTTCACATCCTTTGACCATTCAGAGAGCTCTATCCACATACTTCTTCCCCAAATGTCTTTCTCACCAATTTTCCAGTCATGCTCCTTCCAAGTCCCTGACCATCCAGCCAAACCATTGGCTACAGCCCATGAATCAGTATATAATCGAACCTCTGGCCATTTCTCCTTCCAGGCAAAATGCACAACCATGTGCACTGCCCGAAGTTCTGCCCACTGTGAAGACTTTCCTTCACCAGTGTCCTTTAGGGTTGTTTCAGAAATTGGCTGTAATGCTGCAGCTGTCCACCTCTGGGTGGTGCCTGCATAGCGTGCAGAACCATCAGTAAACCAGGCCCTAGTCTTCTCTTCCTCAGTCAACTGATCATAGGGCAAACCCCATGAAGCCATAGGTGCATGCTTAAGCCCAGGAGACATTGTAACAGGAGTGGGAACCATAGGCATTTGGGCAACTTCTTCATGTAGCTTGCTTGTGCCCTCAGGGCCTGCCCGGGCCCTGTCCCGTATGTACCACTTCCATTTGACAATGGACTGTTGCTGTGCACGTCCTACTTTATGGTCTGGTGGGTCAGATAACACCCAGCTCATGATGGGCAGCTCAGGTCGCATGGTGACTTGGTGGCCCATTGTCAAACGTTCAGTTTCCACTAAGGCCCAATAGCAGGCTAAGAGCTGTCTCTCAAAAGGAGAATAGTTGTTTGCAGATGAAGGTAGAGCCTTGCTCCAAAATCCCAAGGGCCTCCGCTGTGATTCCCCTATGGGAGCCTGCCACAGACTCCAGACAGCATCTCTATCTGCCACTGATACCTCAAGCACCATTGGGTCTGCTGGATCATATGGCCCTAGGGGCAGAGCAGCCTGCACCGCAGCCTGGACCTGTTGAAGAGCCTTTTCCTGTTCCAAGCCCCACTCAAAGTTTGCTGCCTTACGAGTCACCTGATATATGGGTCGTAGTAACACACCCAGATGAGGAATGTGCTGCCTCCAGAATCCAAAAAGACCCACCAGACGTTGTGCTTCTTTCTTGGTGGAGGGAGGGGCCAGGTGCAACAACTTATTCTTTACCTTAGAAGGAATGTCTCTGCATGCTCCACACCACTGAACTCCTAGAAACTTCACCGAGGTAGATGGCCCTTGAATTTTAGTTGGATTTATTTCCCATCCTCTCATGCGCATATGCTTTACCAACAAGTCTAGGCTAGCTGCTACCTCCTGTTCACTGGGTCCAATCAACATAACATCATCAATATAGTGGACCAGTGTGATATTTTGTGGAAGAGTCAGGCGATCAAGATCCCTTCTAACTAAGTTATGGCACAACGCTGGAGAGTTAACATACCCCTGAGGTAAGACAGTAAAGGTATACTGTTGGCCTTGCCAGCTGAAAGCAAATTGCTTCTGGTGGTCCTTATGAACCGGTATTGAGAAAAAAGCATTGGCCAGATCAATAGCTGCATACCAGGTACCAGGAGACATATTAATCTGCTCGAGTAAGGACACCACATCTGGTACAGCGGCTGCAATTGGTGTCACTACTTGGTTGAGTTTTCGATAGTCAACTGTCATTCTCCATGATCCATCTGTCTTTTGCACAGGCCAAATTGGAGAGTTAAATGGAGATGTGGTAGGAATCACCACCCCTGCATCTTTCAAATCCTTGATAGTGGCATTAATCTCCGCAATCCCTCCAGGGATACGATACTGTTTTTGGTTCACTATTTTCCCTGGTAGAGGCAACACCAATGGTTTCCATTTGGCCTTTCCAACCATAATAGCCCTCACTCCACAGATCAGGGAACCAATGTGGGGATTCTGCCAATTTCTAATTATATCTATCCCAATTATACATTCTGGGACTGGGGAAATAACTACGGGATGCGTTCTGGGACCCACTGGGCCCACCGTGAGTCGGACTTCAGCCAAAACTCCATTTATCACCTGACCTCCATAGGCCCCTACTTTAACCGGAGGGCCACAATGCTTTTTAGGGTCTCCTGGGATCAGTGTCAACTCAGAACCAGTATCCAATAGGCCTCGAAAAGTCTGATTATTTCCTTTTCCCCAGTGTACAGTTACCCTAGTAAAAGGCCTCAGGTCCCTCTGGGGAAGGACAGGAGGAAGGCAAACAGCATAACTCTTTGGTATTGTGACAAGGTCCTTCCTCACTGGAACCCGGCCACCCCTTCATTCAAGGGGTTCTGGGTCTGTGAACTGTCTCAAGTCTGGAAACCGGTCAACTGGGCGGGATTCGCTACTCCTAAAATCAAATGTTGACTTCCTGTCATTCGTTCTAGAGCTTTTCTGCTTATACAGATCAAATAAAAACTTAGTAGGCTTCTTATGTATTTGGTTCCTGGGAACACCATGATTAATTAGCCAGTTCCAAAGATCATTTCGGGTCATGCCATTATAGGTATTGTTTTGCCTTTGCCACCCATTATGATAATTACTGTAACTACGCTCATCTGGCCTTCTGCGATTCAGTGCTGCCACCTGACGCCTACCCTGAGGTCCTGTTAGACCTACTACGTGTACATTTAATTTATGCAAACGAGCCACAACTTCTCTAACTGTAAGATCTGGCATAAGAAATAGAGCAAAAACAAAGCTCTTCAAATGTTCTGGTGTCTCTCTCAGTACTTTCCATCTTATAAATTCAGTGAGTGGCATGTCCTCTGGGTCCTCATATTGTGGAGAATGTGGTTTTACACTTCGAATCCACTCGAGCATGCCCATCTGCCTGACCCTCACAATCCCTTCATCAATACTAAGCCAAGGAATATCAGGCATCTCTAACTCGCTGTTAGTAGGCCATGTTTTAATAAATACATCAGCCAACCATTCAAATAAACTTTTAACACCTTTTTTAACTGCTCGAGCTTCCATGTTAAACCTAGAATCTCTACTCAGTGGGCTCATATCGATAAACTCAGTATGATCCAATTTTATATTCCTTCCACCATTATCCCACACCCTTAAAATCCATTCCCACACATATTCCTTAGGCTTCTGCCGGAATGAATCAGCAAACTCATTAATTTCTTTAGTAGTATATCGCACCTCCTCGTGGACCACACTTTCTATCTCACCTTGAGGGGCTTGCTTAGACTTCAATCTGGTTATAGGTCTAGAGGCAACAATTGTTGGGCCCTGAGGGACATCAGCTCCCACTGGGAGGGGGGGATTAATTTCCTCAGGCAAGGGTGGGGAGGAGGGATCTGCAGGGTGTGGATTCTCTGCTGAGGGTGGGGAGGTTAATTCCTCAGATAAAGAAAATCCCTCAGAATCCGAGGGTTCAAAATCCTCATCATCATAGTTCTCCCACACATCTCCATCCCAAGTTTCAGGGTTCCACCCTTTCCCCACCAGTGCTCTCACTTTAACTGCTGACACTTTTCGTGGCTGGGAATTAAATTTGCGTTGTAAATCAGCCAACCGTATAATAAGGGCTCCAGCTTGATTTTCTGCTGCTTTAGCTCTTTGGCTGCTGGAGAGAAGATTCTCTTCCAGAGCACACTTGGAAACCTTTAAACTGTTGTTTCGAATCCGGAGCTGGTCATTTTTATCACCGAGCTCCATATTTTCGTCTAACAGTTTATCCAGACATGCTAGGAGCAACAAGGCAACATCATTATTTTCCTGATTTTTCTGCAATTTCTCGAACGTTTTATATATAGAGTCACTAAATTCCTTGCTTCTCACAAGAGGTGAGTTAGGTGAGTCAAATGGATCTATCTTCATAATTAGATCAAATAGTCTGCACCAAGGATTATCATTCCTCTTCATGCCACCAGGAGAGCCTTCAGTAACTCTAGGCTTCATTGGGTTGGAGAGCTGGCTCCAGAGGCTACCAAGCCCACTAAAGAAATTCATCCTTTCAATTCTGTTTCTCTAGAACCACTTCTGGTACCAAAATCTGTATTAGTCAGGGTTCTCTAAAGAAACAGAAGCAACAGGATGAATATATATAACTATATACAATTTATTGATTTGCTCACGTGACGGAGCTCAACAGTAGCGCCGAACTGGAGAGGCCGGGAATCCAGGGAACTGCTCAGTCCGCAAGGCTGGATGTCTCAGGAGTCCCAGTCTAGTGCTGAAGGCCCGAATGGATTCCAGGAGATCTGCCAGTCTCAGTACACGCTGGGATCCGAAAGGTTGATCACAGCAGCAAGACAAACTCACCAGATGAGAGAGAGGCAAGCCGCAGGAAGAAGGGAAAAGAAAAGCCAAGAAAAGCGGCACAATGCCCGGGACATCCAAACGAAGAATTTCCACGTCTTACACCTTACTCCCCTTCCTCTTCCCCTATTATGCCCCTGCAAAGTCTAATTCTGCAATCCCCTACCCGCATTCCCCTTCTCCTCCCCACTCCCTTCCCTCCCCTCCTCTCCCTCCCACCCCCCTCTCTTTGGGACAGGGGTTCTTCCTGTAGCCCCAGTTTGGGGCCTGGGAGTCACTCTGTAGATCAGGCTGGACTTGAAACTAACAGCGAGGATCCACCTGCCTTTGCCTCTTGAGTGCTGGGATTAAAGGTGTGTGCCACCACGCCCGGCTCATCTCTTTTATTCCTTCTTGGCAGCACTGGAAGCCTGCAGTCATATTTCGAATGGATATAATTTAACAAAACATACATTCACAATAAGACTTATCAATTTGACTTTCATGTGAATACACCATAGTACGTGCCCCCCCCAAAAAAAATATATATATTTTTAAATTTTATTTCTGTCGTGTATGAATGTACTGTCCTGCATGCAAAGTCTGTGCACCTGTGTCGTTGCAATGCTGTGATGAAGGTCAGACAAGAGGGCGTCGGATTCCCCTGGAACTGGGTTCTTTCTCATGGAATTGGAGTTTCAGGGCCGGCTTTTGGGCCGCCATGCGGGTGTGGGGATCGAAGCTGGGTCCTCTGTAAGAGCGGTCGGGCGCCCTTTTAACAGCTCGGCTATCTCTCCAGCTCAAAATAAATATTTTTTTAACGAGGGGTCTGTTGAGATGGTTCCAAGTGGCGTATAACCAACAAAGGTGCTTGCTTACCCAAGCCTGACGACTCCTGAGTTTTGATTTTAGGACTCATATCGGTAGAAGGAGATGAACTGACTTCCAAACGTTGTCTTTCTGGACGGCATTATGCTGCTGTAGCTTACCACACCACTTCACACAACACACACACCACACCAAAACACCCTCTTTCACCCTTGTTTGTTTACTGTTTTATATGCACTTTTAGAATGTTTTATGCTTTTCAGACATCATTTTTCGTTTCAATTTAGACATATTCCCCTTTTCCTTCCCCCACCACACCCCAAATCATTCACTCTGCCATAAACTTGTCTTGCTTCTTTCTCTCAGTCATTTTTTATGTTTAGGAATTCACATTTTTTCCTTTAATTTTATTCTTCTCTCGAATATGAATGCCATAATTCCACTCATATACAGTAATTTACAGGGTCTGAAAGTAAGTAGTGGACCAATTCTAGAGCCCGTTTACGAGATTTTTACATTATAGCCAGGCCAGTTGTGGTTGCGCATGCCTTTATTCCTAGACTTGGGAGGCAGAGGCAGGCGGGACACTTTGTGCTTTCACAGAGCAGGGCCTGGTCTACGGAGTGGAGTTCAAGGACAGTTTGGGGCTATAGGGAGACCTTTGTCTCGAAAAGACCAAAAAAAAAAAAAAAAAAAAAAAAGATTTACATTATAACAACATAGTTGCTTTCAGATAAACAGACATGTAACAATAATGTTGTTCAGCTTGCCTTTCATCTGGGGATTTGGTGTTAGCATCCACAAATGAGGGAAACCATTCACTGTTTTTCTGGGACTATGTTACTTCACTTAGCATAATGTATTTGAGTTCTATCCATTTACCTGCAAAGTTCATGATGTCATCTCTATTAGTCACGGTTCTCTAAAGAAACAGAGGCAACAGGACGAATATATAGCTATATACAATTTATTGATTTGCTCACGTGACAGAGTTCAAGGAGTCCAACAGTAGCTGCACCACACTGGAAAGGCCGAGAATCCAGGGAACTGCTCAGTCCGCAAGGCTGGATGTCTCAGTAGTCCCAATCTAGTGCTGAAGGCCAGAATGGATTCCAGGAGATCTGCCAGTCTCAGTACACGCTGGGATCCAAAAGGTTGATCACAGCAGCAAGACAAACTCACCAGATGAGGCAAGCCTCAGGAGAAAAGGGACCAGCTCCCTCTGCCGTGGCCTTAAATACTGCCTGCCAGCAGAAGGTAACACCCACATTTGGGGTGGGCCATCCAGGTTGAGGTGGTCCAATCAAAGACCCTTTTTCTCTCATTTGTTCCTTAGTCCAGTCAAGTTGACACCCAGGATTAACCATCACAATCTCACAGAGATCTGCCTGCCTCTGCTCCCAAGTGCTAAGATTAAAGGTGTGTACCACCACACCTAGCTTACTACTTATCTTTAAAAAAATTATTTTTTGTGTATGAGTATTCTGCCTGCATGTAAGTGTATCACATGCATGCAATGCCCATGGAGGCCAAAAGAGGGTGTTGGATCTTCTGGAACTGGATTTATAGACAGCTGCTAGCTCCCATGTGGGTGCTGGGTACTGAACTCAGGTCTTCTGGACGAGCAGTAAGTGCTTTTAACCACTGAGGCATCTCTCCAGCCCTGACTACTTATCTTTTATTTTTTTAGACAGAGTCTCCTTGTAGCTTCAGCTGCTTGGAATTCTCTTTGTAGGCCAGGGTGTCCTTAATTTCACAGAGATCCAGGTGTTTATATTTTGCTTTAGATCCATTCAGGCGCATATGACTCAAGTGGATCTCCATGGTGCCAGGCAATCACGCTTTCCCTGCTTCATGGTCTCCCTGGTCACTGACTCACAGAACTTTTATTTATTTATTTATTTATTTATTTATTTATTTAGAGAGAGAGTGTTACTCTGTAGTTTAGGTTGGCCTTGAACTTGCCATGCTTACATAACTTGGTGTGATTCCCTATGTCAGCCTCCTGAGTGTTGAGATGACAGGTGTACACACATGCCAACTAAAATGACTTTTAAGAACAAAACCCTCATTTGTGTGAATCTGAGTTTTAAACTGAAGTGTGCTAGGGAGCTGGAGAGATGGGTCACAGGTTAAGAGAGGTTGTTGCTCTTTTGGAGGGCTGGAGTTCACTTTCTAGCACCCATGTTGTGTTGGCTCATGGGACCTGATGCCCTCTTCTGGCCTTCAAGGGCACCTGTACATATGTGGCATACACTACCACAAATACACACACACACACACACACACACACACACAGAAAAATAAAAAAATATTTAAACTTAAGTATGCTAATAATTTTCTCACCATTATCTGATTCTCCTTATTTAAATGCTGCATGCTTCCAGATCTTTTTCTGAGTAAACACTCTTATTTCTCAGTGCTTAGCTGAATAACTTACTCTATCAAAATATTTCATTTGGACTTCTCCATACTAGGATCACATCTATTGTTATTTGTGGAAGAATACTACATCTGAATAAACTCTAGCATATTAGAAAGCTGAATTTTCTTTTCTTTCTCTTTCTCTTTCTCCTCCCCCCCTTTTTGAGACAGGGTCTCCCTGTAGCCCTGGCTGGCCTTGAACTCAGAGAGATCTGCCTGCCTCCTGAATGCTAGGATCACAGGCATGAGGTGTGCCACGACGCCTGGTTTAAAGACAGCTTTTAGCTGCCATGCGGGTGCTGGGAATCGAACCCAGGTCCTCTGCAAGAGCAGTGGGTGCTCTTAAACGCTGAGC
The DNA here is from genome assembly GCA_009823505.1 of Rhizomys pruinosus. Classification (NCBI taxonomy): domain Eukaryota; kingdom Metazoa; phylum Chordata; class Mammalia; order Rodentia; family Spalacidae; genus Rhizomys; species Rhizomys pruinosus. Next base: position 1,109,467 of record VZQC01011008.1, on the reverse strand, counting down.
CATCTCTCCAACTCCGAAAGCTGAATTTTCTAAGCTTGACCTTATCTCCTGATGAGACAGGACTGATATTTCAGTAAGGTGGGTGGTGTAGGCTTGTCATCCTTCTGCTTGGGACGTGGAGGTGGAGGATCAGGAGCTCAGGACCAGCTTTGGCTACATCGTGAGTTCAAAGCCAGCTCTGAACAGTGTAAAATTACTGAACACTTGCACATTTCATGGATATCTTCTAGTTCAAGGATATGATTCTTCATATTCATTCCTTAAAAATATGTAATTAAAGAGCTGGAGAGATGGTTCAGTGGTTAAGTGCACAGACTACTCTTGTAGAGGACCTGGGTTTGACTCCTCAGCACCCACATAGCAGCTAAGAACTGTCTGTAACTCTAGTTCCAGGGGATCTGTGCTGAATAGCTTTAGTATCAACTTGACACACCTGGGTTGAGGGAGCCTCAACTGGGGAATTGGCTCCATTGGATGGGCCTGTGGCCACCACATCTGTGGAGTACTGTCTTGATTGCTGAGCAATGTGGGAGGGCCCAGCCCACTATGGGTGGTGCCACCCTGGGCAGGTTGTTGTGTATTGTATAAGAAGGCAGGCTGGGGGGCTGGAGAGATGGCCTAGCGGTTAAGAGAGCTTACTGCTCTTGCAGAGGACCCAGGTTCGATCCCCAGCACCCACGTGGTGGCTGAGAACTGTCTGAAACTCCAATTCCAGGAGAACTCCAGTTCCAGGGAATCCGAGACCCTCTTCTGACCTCCGAGGCATTGCACGACACAGGTGCACAAATCTACATGCAGACAGTACACAAAAAAAAAAAAAAAAAACCAGGAAATAAAAAAAAAAAAAAAAAAAAAAAAGGCAGGCTTTGTGGGGCTGGGCAGGGTGGAGCCAAGCCGCAGTAGCAGCATTCCTTTCAATCTGTGCCTCTCAGCTCCTGCCTCCAGGGGTTCCTGTCTTGAGTTTCTACCCTGGGCTCCTTGGAGTGATTTACTACGACCCCGGATGTGACTGGGAAAAAACCCTTTTCTTTCCTTCCCAAGTTGGTGTTGGTCAGAGTGTTTTGTTGGTCCACATAGCATTGAGAAGGGAAAAACTAGAACAAGATCCGAGAGTTCTTCTCTTTCTGTGACGACCTTAGGGGATTGCATGCTACAAGGGTGCGCATAAACTACATAGATTCAATTAATAAAAAAAAAATAATTAACATAAGAGGGCTGGAGAAAAGGCCTAGCGGTTAAGAGCCGGGCCGACTTGCTCTTGCAAGGACTGGGTTCGATCCCAGCACCAATGATGGCTGAGAAACCCTTTTTAAACTCCAGTTCCAGGGGAATCTCTGACCCACCAACCTCTTCTGACCTCTCGAGGCAACTGCTGACAATGGGTGCACAAACCCTAATGCGGACAGTACATGAATCGCATTACAAAGTAAAAAAATACATAAGAAGGTGGTTAAAATATATCTAACATCTTAAAATATAGGGTGATGGGTATCACAACACTCACTGAGCTCTAAGAAATAGGGACGAGGAGGGCTGGATGGCAGAATCCTTGCCAAGCATGTAGGAGGCCTTGAGTTTGATCCTGAGCAAAACTACGTAACTGGGTCGTGGTGGTCAACAACTTACTATCCCAGCATAATTTGGTGTGTGGGAGGAGGAAGTCAGGAGTGTCAAGGTACCCCTAAGGCAAACAGTGAACATATGAAGTTCAGACATCTCTGAGGCTCAGTGCTGGAGTTAAAAAAAAAAAAGGGGGTTGGGTGGGGGGTGCTGGGGTGATATGTCTCAGTGGCTTAAGAGTGGTGCTTTTGCGAGGACCGTGGGTTGATTCCACACCAAGGCAGCTAGAACTGTGTCCTTTAAGAAGCTGGGCATGTGTGGTGCCACATGTCCTTTAATTCTGCTTTATTCCCTATGCACTCGGAGGCAGAGGCAGGCAGATCTCTGTGAGTTCACGGGCCATGCTGGGGACATAGGGAGACAAACCTGTCTTCAAAAAAAAAAAAAAAAAAAAAAAAAAAAAAAAGGAGAAGAAGGAAAGCAATGAGATAGGGAAACAATTGGAGAAAAAAAAGAAAGGTCAGGAAACTAATGAAACTAAAACTTACATGAAAAACAAAACCCTGAAACAAAAGGCAGAGTTTTAAAATATAACCTTCTAAAGTTGAGTTTATTCTGAGCAAAGGACGTCTCATGAACATGCTCATTTTCAAGGAAAAATGCATTTAAAACTAGGTTTCAACTACAAAATTATTTTCAAACCCTATCATTATTTTTCCTTGTTTTCTGAGACTGGGTCTCACTTTGTAGCCTAGGATGGCCTAGAACTCACTCTGTAGCCCAGGCTGGTATAGAATCTATGGCATCTTGCTTCAGCCTCTCTTAGGAGTCTTTTTAAGACAGGGACTAGCTTCAGCCTCTCTTGGGAGTCTTTTTGAGACAGGGACTCCCCTCAGCCCCAGCTGGCCTGAACTCACTAGGTATACCAGGCTGGCCTCGATCTCACAGAGATCCACCTATTTCTGCCTTTGGGTGCTGGGATTAAAGAAATGCACCAAGGGCTGGAAGTGGTGGCACAAACTAATCCCAGCACTTGGGAAGCAGAGACAGGTGGATCTCTGAGTTCAAGGCCAGCCTGGCCTACCTAGTGAGTTCCAGGCCAGCTGGGGCTACAGGGGGGACCCTTTCTCAAAAAAGGACCAAGAAAACAAAAAGATCCCCCCCCCCAAAAAAAAGTGTACCAACACACCTGGCAAGCCAAGTTTCAATGAAGGTCCCAGGATAATAGAGATGTGTATATTTATGAGTATACTGCCTGTATGTAGGTATGTGCACTGGAGTCACACAATGCCTGCGGAGGTCAGAAGAGGATGTTGGATCCCCTGAAATTGAATTGGAGTTATGAACAGTTGTTAGCAGCCATGTGGGTGCTGGAATTGAACCTCGGTCCTCTGTAAGAGCAGCCGGTCCTTTTTTTTTTCCCCCTCCCCCCTTTTGAGACAGGGTCCCCCTTTAGTCCCAGTTGGCCTGGAGCTTGCTATATAGACCAGGCTGGCCTTGAACTCACAGAGATCCACCCGCCTCTGCCTCCGGAGTGCTGGGATTAAAGGCCTGCACCACCATGCCCAGCTGCAACAATAAAAACTCTTAACAAATGAACAGACATACTTCTTCAAACTATAAAGAATGCTGTACAGAACCCTCTGCCCAAGAACCTTGTCCTTCCCATCCCAGTCTGTCCTCCCAGCTTCCAGCACAGCTCCACATCACCATCTTTTTTTTAAATTTTATTTATTTTTGTATGTGTATGAATGTACTGTCTGCATGTAGGTTTGTGCACCCGTGTCGTGCAATGCCACGGAGGTCAGAAGAGGGTGTCGGATTCCCCTGGAACTGGAGTCAAAGACGGTTCTCAGCCGCCATGTGGATGCTGAGGATCGAACCCAGGTCCTCTGCAAGAGCAGTCGGTGCTCTTAACCACTAGGCTATCTCTCCAGCCCCCGACATCACCATCTTATAGATTTGGTACTATCTGAATCTGTTACCTGCTTTCCTGGCCTATCACCAGCCGCTACTAAGACCTTTATATGTAAAGGAATACAAGGCAAAGGTACCTTGAGTTGCTTGGCAATGGATTTAATGCACAGTTAAAAAAAAAAAGAGAGACAGGGGCTGGAGAGATGGCCTAGCGGTTAAGAGCACCGACTGCTCTTGCAGAGGACCCGGGTTCGATCCCCAGCACCCACATGGCGGCTGAGAACCATCTGTAACTCCAATTCCAGGAGAACTCCAGTTCCAGGGAATCCGAGACCCTCTTCTGAACTCTGCGGCATTGCACGACACGGGTGCACAAACCTACATGCAGACAGTACATTCATACACATAAATAAATAAATAAAATTAAAAAAAAAAAGAGAGAGAAAAAAAGAAATGAACACACACTGAGAAAACCAGGAACAGTGGAAGCAAAAGAGAGAAGTGCCAGTCAGGTGTGGTGGCAAACGCCTCAGCACACAGGATGCACAGCTGGGAGTACTGGAAGTCTAAGGCTACTTTAGGCCACAACAAGAACTGAGGCTAGCTTGGGATACATAGCAAGACATTGTCTCAAAAACAAAACAAAACAAAAAACCAAACCCCAGCTGGGTGTGGTAGTGCAGGCTTTTAATCCTAACACTCAGGAAGCAGAAGCACTGTGAGTTCAAGGTCAGCCTGGTCTACATAGTGAGTTCTAGGTCAGCTGGGGCTACAGGGAGACCCTGTCTCAGAAGGACAAGACAAAACGAAACAAAACCTCTAACAATCTTCTGTCCAGGTAAGGCCCATCTTACTCAGCTGTATACATCTAAAATAAAGGAGAGAGAGAGAGAGAGAGAGAGAGAGAGAGAGAGAGAGAGAGAGAGAGAGAGAGAGAGGCAAAAGTGAGACCCACACACAGATCTACAAAATTTAACAGAGAATAAAGAAGGTATGAAATAATTTCCTATGAATAAGAATATTCTAGTGTTTTGAAAATAATTCTCTAATAAGCACATAATTACTTCTTACCTCCTGAACATTGAACCTTAGGATTTCCTTCATATAAGTAGGCAATAATGTCAATAAAGTATAAAAAGTCCAGTTGTAGGAAAAATGTGCTACTACAATAGCCCAAAGTGGCAAAGACTTTAGAATGGGTATCCACGGCACTGACTTCTGTGAAGAAAGCTGAAGAAAACAGGCAGAATTAGGATAAACTGTGGCCGGGGCACTGCTAAGCCCTACACCTTATTGGTTAAAATGCAACCAAGAACACAAAAATTCAGTTTGATTAGTACATTCTAGATCTCAAAACCAATCCTCTAAAATGCCAATTGGCAAAATAATTATTTCATTTAAAAAACATTAACTACTTCCAGGTGTGGTGGTACATGCCTTTAATCTCAGCACTTGGAAGGCAGAGGCAGGCAGATCTCTGAGTTCAAGGCCAGCCTGGTGTACAGCATGAGTTCTGGGCTGGCTGGGGCTACAGGGAGACTCTCTCTCTCTCTCTCTCTCTCTCGAAAAGACCCAAAATAAATAAAAATAAATAAATATATAACAAATAGAATAAAACTATTTTAAAAAAGAAAAAAGGAATCACTGTCAATTTTCTGAGGGTTCTTTTAATTATAACTGTCATAAATACCCATGGATCCATTTGAGTAAGGAGGTATAAACTATAAATTTTGAAATGAAGAACGCCATAACACTCCACAGACAAGATAAATGAAAGCCATTATTAACCCCTTTAATTGGGGGAGTTGTGTCATATGTGATTATCAGACATACTCCAGGGCCAATCCGGTTATTAAATATTAATAGTTTAGCCAGGCATGATGGTACACGCCTTTAATCTCAGCAATTGGGAGGCAGAAGAGGCGAATCTTTGTGAGTTCAAGGCCAGCATGGTCTACATAGTGAGTTCTAGGATAGCTGGGGCTAACCGGGAGACCCTGTCTCAAAAAAAAAAAAAAAAAAAAAAAAAAAAAAAATCTGTTTTTAGATAAAAAATGAGTATAAATAGAAATTATCATGTGTCTTTCTTTGACCCAGTGCATTACCTTGCCACCCCCTGCACTGAGGGCCATGTATATGGTTGCATATAAAGTCCGTGCTTAATTTTCACTCTCCCTCTTCCTGTTTTCTTCCCTGAGTTGGCATTGTTGCCTAGGCTGGTCTCCAACTCTAACCTCAAGTCAAACCCTCCTGCTGAAACCTCCTGACTAGCCAGGTCTGGAGGTGTGCACCTCTGTACCCAGCTTGCACAGTCATTTCAGTGGAACAAAGATTGGATGCTGAAATATGAATTCTAATAAGACCTTCCAGTCTCTTTCCTGTTTTTTTGTTTGTTTGAGTTTTTTTGTGTGTGTGGTTTTTTTTTTTTTTTTGCGGTTTTTTTTTTTTTTTTTTTTTTTTTTTTTTTTGCCTCAGCTGTCCTGGAACCTCACTCTGTTAGGCCAGGCTGGCCTTGAACTCACCAAAGATCCGCCTGCCTCTTCCTCCGAGCGCCAGGATTAAAGGCGTGCACCACCACACCCGGCTGCTTTCATGTTTCTTATGTCAGCTTCTGACTATGATTATGAAAAAGTTCTCTGTGTTACAGAAGCATCAATGCTTAAGTAGACCTGATATTTATGGCTCTTAATGGCATTTATACTGGATTATATATATTTTTTCCTCTAGTCATGAATCTCAGTCATTTCTCTAGTTAGTATTAGCAGGGTCTTTTTGCGGGGGGGGGGTCTTTTTCGAGACAGGGTCTCCCTGTAAGGCCCCAGCTCGCCCGCTGGAACTCCTCCTGTAGACAGGCCTGGCCTTGAACTCACAAGGGATCCCGCCTGCCTCTGTCTCCCAAGTGCTGGATTAACGGGCATGCACCACCACAGCCTGGTGGGAGGGGTCTTTAAGACAGGGTCTCCCTATAACTCCAGCTGGCCTAGAACTCCCTATGTAGACCAGGGTGGCCATGTGTAGACCAAGCTGACCTAGAACTCAGTATGCTCTTCCTGCCTCTGCCTCCCAAGGGCTGGGATTAAAGACATGTGCCACCACACCCAGCTCTAGTTAATATCTGTGTGTGAGTGTGTGTGTGTGGGTGTGTGTGTGTGTGTGTGTGTGTGTGTGAGAGAGAGAGAGAGAGAGAGGGAGAGAGAGAGAGATGGAGAGAGAGTCTCCCCTGGTAGCCCGCAGCCAGCCCCGGAACAGACAACTCATTGCTGTACACCAAGGGCTGGGCGCTTTGAAACTCAGAGATCTGCCTGCGCTCTTGCCTCCACAGTGCTGAGATTAACATTAAATTTTTATTAGTTCGCATGTACACCAAGACCTGGAATGTAGGTTAAGTGATATTTTTAAATGAATTCCTTATTTTGCCCATTGCATTTAGAGGATTGGTTTTGAGATCTAGACATGTTACTAATCAAACTGAATTTTGTGTGTTCTTGGTTGCATTTTAACAATACGGTGTAGGGATTAGCAGTGCCNGAGACAGGGTCTCCCTGTAGCCCCAGCTGTCCTGGAACTCACTCTGTAGACCAGGCTGGCCTTGAACTCACAAAGATCCGCCTGCCTCTGCCTCCCAAGTGCTAGGATTAAAGGTGTGCGCCACCACACCCGGCTATTTTTATTTTTTTTATGAGTGTACTGCCTGCATGTAGGTAGGTGCATCTGTGTTGTGCAATGTCATGGAGGTCAGAAGAGGGTGTCGGATTCCCCTGGAACTGGAGTTAAAAATGGTAGCCGCCATGTGGGTGCTGGGGATCGAACCTGGGTCCTCTGCAAGAGCAGTTGGTGCTCTTAACTGCTGAGCCACCTCTTCAGCCCGTTTTTTATTTTTTATGTGTATGAGTGTACTGTCTGCATGTAGGTTGGTGTACCTGTGTCATGCAATGCCGCAGAGGTCAGAAGAGGGGTCGGATCCCCTGGAACTGGAGTTAAAGACAGTTCTTAGCCATCATGTGGGTGCTGGGAATCAAACCCGGGTCCTTTGCAAGAGCAGTCGGTACTCTTATCTGCTGAGCCATCTCTCCAGCCCGGACAGTTTTTCAAAGGATTCCTGAAGCCAAGTGTAATGGTGCATACCTATAATCCCAGCACTTGGGAAGCAGAGGCAGGAGGAGCATGGTAAGTTCCAGGTCAGCTTGGTCTACACATGGAATTCCAGGGTAGCCAGGGCTAAATAACGAGACTCTGTCTCAAGAAGAATAAAAAAAGATTCCCGTAGAGCAACAGTCAATAAAAAGAATATTAATAATATAAATAATGGCCACCAAGAAAGTATCAGAGTTGTTATTTTTCCCTATGAGCCCTTTGTAGGCTGCTTCACCAAGCAAAATGATGGCAAATGGCAAACAGCACATCCAAATGTAGTGTCTCTTAGACAACGTGACTACACCAAGTCATTCATTCTTACTTGTTAGCAAAAGGTTTTCTCTGAAATGTATGAACTTCATTAGTTCACCTTACCTTTTCAGAGTCTATTTTGTATAATTTTATGATACCTAAGTACAGTGGTATATAGAAAATCTATAAATGAATAAAGATACATTGTGAGACCCCACCTACTTATACTGCACATTAATTCTTTTTTTTTTTGTGTGTGTGTGTGTCTTTTTGAAACAGGGTCTCCCTGTAAGCCCAGCTGTCTTGGAACTCTGTGTAGTCCAGGCTGAACTCACAGAGATCCACTTGCCTCTGCCTCCAGAGTGCTGGGATTAAAGATGGGCACAACCACACCCAGCTTGCACATTAATTCTTTTCTTCCCTTAAAAATTTTTTTTTTAATTTATTTTTATTTTGGGGCTGGAGAGATAGCCTAGCGGTTAAGAGCGCCGACCACTCTTACAGAGGACCCGGGTTCGATCCCCAGCACCCACATGGTGGCTGAGAACCGTCTGAAACTCCAATTCCAGGAGAACTCCAGTTCCAGGGGAATCCGAGACCCTCTTCTGAACTCCGCGGCGTTGCACGACACGGGTGCACAGACTTGCATGCAGACAGTACATTCATACACATACAGAAATAAAAAAAAATAAAAAAGAAAAAAAAATTTATTTTTATTTTACGGGTGTGGGTGTTTTGCTTGCATGTGTCTATGCACCTGTGTCTGAGGGTTGTTGGATTCCCTGGAACTGAGGTTGTTACAGATGGTTGTTAGCTACCATGTGAGTGCAGCAGCCTGTGCTCTTCTCTCTAATCCTTTTCTTTGGGGGGGGGGGGCACAGCATTATGCTATGTAGCCCAAAGTGGTCTAGAGCTCAATCCTCCACCTCCTAGTCCTGAGCAATGTGCCAGTGTAACCAATGTTCTTTTGGGGGTGGGGCAGAGTCTCACTAAATAGCCCTGGAAGGGTTGGAACTCTCTAGATAAACGAGGCTGGCCTGGAATTTACAGAGATCTTCCTGCCTCTGCCTCCTAAGTGCTGGGATTAAAGGTGTGTCACCACTCCCAGTCTCATTTGTTCTTTTATAGCAGTTCTTAGTTCCAGCTGTATTTCAGAATTATCTCCAGCCCATACTAAGTGCCTGTACTCTTCCAGACCTATTAAATAAACAAAGCCAAAAGAAGCAACACAAACAAACATGAGGGGAGTGGCAAGGAATCTGTGCTTTAAAACTTGTTTCGAGTGATTTTATAGAGCAATGGTTCCTAATCGCCCAGAAAACTTTAAAAATTCTGAGGCCCAAACTATGCTCTCTCTAGACCAATTAGATAGTTCAGGGGTGGGTGACAGGCATCTATATCTTTTTTAAAGATCCCCTAGGTTGTATTGGGGCTGTAGCTCAGTGGTGGAGCTCTTGCCTATCATGAACAGTCTTCTATGTTACATCCTAGCACTGGAAAAGAAAGAAATTAAATAAAACACAAATATAAACTGTAATTTTCTAACAGTTAATAATTATAATGTAGCTAGAAGAGCCCTTTCATAAATAATGGTTTTGTTTTCAACTAATTAAGGAAAATAAACTTATGACTCACTTGATGATAATTACTCTAAAGATTTATTTTTTATTTTTATGCTTAGAAATAGGGTCTCGGGGCTGGAGAGATGGCCTAGCGGTTAAGAGCACCGACCGCTCTTACAGAGGACCCGGGTTCGATCCCCAGCACCCACATGGCAGCCGAGAACCGTCTGAAGCTCCAATTCCAGGAGAACTCCAGTTCCAGGGGATTCCGAGACCCTCTTCTGACCTCCGCGGCGTTGCACGACACGGGTGCACAAACCTCTGTGCAGACACTACGTTCATTTTTTTTTTATTAACAATTTATTTATTTCTGTATGTGTATGAATGTACTGTCTGCATGTAGGTTTGTGCACTCGTGTCGTGCAATGCTGCGGAGGTCAGAAGAGGGCGTCGGATTCCCCTGGAACTGGAGTTCTCCTGGAATTGGAGTTTCAGACGGTTCTCGGCCGCCATGTGGGTGCTGGGGATCGAACCCGAGTACTCTGTAAGAGCAGTCGGCGCTCTTAACCGCTAGGCCATCTCTCCAGCCCNCCCAGCTGGCCTGGAACTCACTTTGTAGACCACGCTGTCCCCGTGAACTCACAGAGAACCACCTCCTCTGCCTTCAAGTGCGGACTACAGGTGTGCGCCGCACCATGCCCCAGCTCCTTCTGTTCTTTTATCCTATGCCCCTCTAAGAAGTAGATTTGGTCGGGCGTGGTGGCGCATGCTTTTAATCCTAGCACTCGGGAGGCAGAGACCAGGCGGATCTTTGGTGAGTGCAAGGCCAGCCTGGCTACAGAGTAGTTCCAGGCCAGCTGGGGCTACAGGAAGACCCTGTCTCAAAAAACCAAAAAAAAAAAAAAGTAGATTTGGCCATTGATTCATCATCTTCCTCCAAAGTTTATAAAGCCTTATGTGTTGATGTAGGAGCACAGCTTGGGACAGTAATTTCACTTCCTCTTTCTGGAATAATTTGCTACTATCTGAATTGGACATATGTCTTCTACTTTTTTGGTAAGTATAAAATTATAACAAATACAGGTTGAATAGCAGGTGATTGGTTGTTTTCATTTTTTTTTTATTTTTTTTTTTTGATTGGTTGTTTTTAAATGTGTATGTTAGCACCCAGCATCTTAACTTGTGGAATTGCAAACCTGAACATAGGGGTCATGAACTGCTTGGCAAAAGTAAAAGGTTTCTGATCACACAATGTCCAAATGTTAATTCAAAATCAAATGTGTAATGAATCTGAGTGTTTCTGGCAGCACTGCCCCATCTTGTGTTATGTGACTTTTTACAGTAGCCTTGGCTCTGAACACAGCATGCTCTTTTTAATGTGCATGTGTCACATACACAACACCAACAAAGGCCGCCTGAAACAGCTCAGATTCAAGGACATTGTATGTTAGGAATCATAATGTTTTTACTGTACATGCAAAGTCTTCTGCTTCTAGAAACATAATAGTTTAATATGGGGAAAAAAGGCTTCATATTCTCCTACTGTAATTCTTCATCAAGATAGCATATTTTTGGATTGGATTATGTTAGTTAGATGATTTAAAACTTGACATTTGATGCTGGGCGTAGGGGCGCACGCCTTTATCCTAGCACTTGGGAGGCAGAGGCAGCGATCTGTGTGAGTTCAAGGCCAGCCTGGTCTACAGGAGTGAGTTCCAGGACGCGGGGCTACAGGGAGACCCTGTCTCGAAATGAGACAAAAAAAAAAAACTTGCCTTGTGAGCCGGGAGTGTTGGCACATGCCTTTAATCCTAGCACTTGGGAGGCAGAGACAGGCGGATCTTTGTGAGTTCAAAGTCAACCTGGTCTATAGAGTGAGTTCCAGGACAGCTGGGGCTACAAGGAGACCCTGTCTCGAAAAGACAAAAAAAAAACCTTGCCATTTGAATTACTGACCTGAGTTCATTTTTTAAAGTCACTCATTGCATTTTGGCTTGGGGTTAGACTTTCAAACCACTTATTTATTTTTACTTTATGTATATGAGTGGTGTACTGCCTGTATGTAAATTATACCATGTGTATCAGTGCCTATGAGGCAAAGATGGTGCCGGATCCCATTGATCAGAGTTACAGGTGGTTTGTTTAGCCACCCCGGTGGTGCTGGACAACAGGGTTTCTCTGCTAGAGTAACAAGTGCTCTTAAGTGCTGGAGAGTGGGCCTGGTCGTCTGGTCTGGCCTGGTCGGTTCTGGTGTCTTTTTCTATTGTTTTGAGACAGGGTCCCCTCCTCTGGTAACAACAGCTGGCCTGGAATTGGCTACATAAACCAGGTTAGCCTCCATCTCACAAAGATACACCAGCCTCTGCCTCCCAAGTGCTGGGATTAATGATGTGGGCTACCACACCCTGCCCCAAACCTTTTTCCATGAGTCTATCACCATACTTCTGCCAGTTTGTAGTGCCTACTTATGCAAAATAATATTATTAGCATTTACCATCACAAAATCAAAGTATCAGTCAACTTTGAAAATCCTTGAAGATGCTTTACATACTGCAGTATGAAATATTCATCCAGTATTTAATTCATGTAAAAATAAGCACATCTATCTTATTAATATGCAAATTTTCTTTTGTTTTTCATAAATGGTAAAATTATATATATATATATAAAACACAACCACTGTAAAGTGGAGGTCCTTAGGAAGAGGCAGTCCAACGGTGGGGGGTAATACCTGCTGGATAGCGGAAGATGCCCAGAAACTATAAGAAAATTTCGCAAGGAGCAAGGGGGGTGAGTAGAAATTGCCTTTAAAAACCCGGCTCGCCAGGCATGGTGGCGCATGCCTTTAATCCTAGCAACTCAGGAGGCAGAAGACACGTGGGATCTTTGTGAGGTAAGGCCAGCCCTGGTCTACAGAGAGAGGGAGACCCGGTTCTCGAAAAGACCAAAAAAAAAAAAGAAGCCCTGGCCTGGAGCTCACTGAAAGTAATCTTGGCTTAACCACAAAGTGTCCAAAATACTAAGAAACCTGGTTTCAAAGCTGTCATAGGTTTTGGCGGGGGTGGTGGCGCATGCCCTTTAATCCGACAAGTGGGAGGCAGAGGCAGTGGATCTTTTGTAAGTTCAAGGCCAGCCTGGTCTACAGAGGAGCTCCAGGACAGCTGGGATAAAAGGGAGTCACGTGCTTTGCAAGCAAAAAAAAAAAATTTTTTTTTTTTTTTTTTTTTTTTTTTTTTTTTTGTGTGTGTGTGTTTTGGAATGTCTCTCATTAGAAACCACTGTTGAATCTTGGGCCTAAATGTCACTCAATAACTGAAAAGTTACTATCTGGGATGTTATAACAATGTATTTTGAAAATAATGCCCCTCAAGAAAAAATGATGGCTTTCACTTGAGGGTTCTAATCTTTTCTTGCACGATTTCAGTACTCAATTAGCAGGATGATACATACCCTTCATAAATTATATTTTCACATAGATATTTCCTACAGGAACTAGATCTTCAATCAAAACAAATACAGTAGACACTTGGCACAAACAAATTTTTGTTTGCTTGAGTTTTTCCTTTTTTTTTTTTTTTTTAATTTATTTATTATTTTATTTATTTATTTCTTATTATTTTTTTTTTTTTTTTTTTTTTTTTTTTGCATGTAGGTTTGTGCCCCGTGTCGTGCCTGCCCCGGAGGTCAAAAGGGCGTCAGATGCCCCTAGGAACTGGAGTTCTCCGTGGAATTGGAGTTACAGACGGTTATCAGCCGCCATGTGGTGCTGGGGGATTGAACCCGGGTCCTCTGCAAGAGCAGTCGGTGCTCTAACCGCTGGCTGAGTTATCTCTCCAGCCCCGCCTTGCTCTTTTTCATTGTGCAAATGTAACTACTAATTCTAGAACATGTTCATAACCCCAAAAGAAAATGTGACCTAATTAATACTAGTCTAATTCCCTTCTCTTCCTGTGCCCCAGCAATCAATTATCAGTCTACATACTGTCGCTATTGATTGTCTATTCTGGACAAGAAAAATTCTCACAAGAATAAATCTGTATAATGCATGTTTCCATAAGTGCTATTCATTGGGTGGTTGTTGTTTTGTTTTAGTTTTTTTTTTTTTTTTTTTTTTTTTTGAGAAGGGGTTCCCTTTATTTCCAGCTAGCCTAGAGCTTGCTAGATCGACCCAGGCTGGCCTTGAATCACAGAGATCTGCCTGCTTCTGCCTCTGGAGTGCTGGGATTAAAGGCTTGCACCACCAACCAGCCCCCTGCATTTGTTTCTATTGAAGATCTGTTTCCTGTAGGAAATATCTATGTGAAAATAGTATTTATTAAGGATATGTACAGGTTTGTAATCCCGGTGCTGTGGGAGGCGCGATAGGAAGACCAAAGATTAAAACCAGCTCGGCTCAAGTAGATGCGATCTCATTCTCTCTCTCTCCTCTCTCATCTCCTCTATCCTCATCTCCTCCTTCTACATCTCTCCCCTCCCTCCCCTCCCTCCTTTTCACTCCCCCCCCTCTTATCCTCTCTCTGTCTGTCCTCTTGGGTCTGTCTGTACTCAGAAACGAAGGATTTGTTGTAGACACCAGATAGTGCTTAGGTCCATGCAGCTGAAATTTCCAGGCAGAATGGTAGGAAATGTGTGGAGCAGTCACACACAGCTATAATCTCAGCACTTGGGTGGTTGAGACAGGAGTTCAAAACCAGCCTGCTCTACATGCTGATTACTAGGCCAGCCAGAAGTACCTAGCAAGACCTTGTCTCAAACCACCCTCCCAAATGCATAGGAAATAGTAGTAGTAGCAATTCCATTAAAGATTTGAAACTTGAAATTAAATCTAATTTTACTTTCTTATAGTAATACAATCTTTTCAGTACATGTAAAAATGCTCTTGATACCTTCAAATTTCATTAACTATCATTTTTCTATTTTAAGGTATAAGTGGAGTAGTTTGGTTTATATTATGGATGTGGATAGTTAGTGACACACCAGAAGCTCATAAGACAATCTCTCATTATGAAAAAGAATACATTCTTTCATCATTAAAAAATCAGGTATGAACTTTGGCACATTTTTAAAAATTAAGATACCAACTTTTCAATAGATATTTCCTTTGTACATTCCTTAGGCAAATTAGGGTTGGCAAATGAAATATATCGTGTAAAATACTGTCTGAGGGATCCCAGTTCTTTCCTGACTAAAGCTATGAAATGTTATTTCTCAATGTCATCCTAGGAACTGAGGGTGAGGCTTGGTGGTAGAGTATTTGTCTGGTATACACAGGTCCTGGGTTCAATCTCGCAGCCCCAAAACAAATCAAGTCATTTAACTTTAAAAGGTCAGACATGTGACAAATCGTTTTTTTTTTTTTTTTTTTTGTGTCTTTTCTCAAGACAGGGTTCTCCTGTAGCCCCAGTTGTCCTGGAACGGCACTCTGTAGACCAGGCTGCCTTGAACTCAAAAAGAAGCTGCCTGCCTCTGCCTCCCAGTGCTAGATTAAAGACGTGAGTCCCACGCCCCGGGATACATACTTCTAATTCAAGCACTTGCAAGATGAGCCCGGAGGATCAGGATTCAGGGTTATGCTTCGTAGCAGGGTTTAGCTACATAGGAAGCTCAAGCAGCCTGGGCTTAAGCAACTACAGAGACATATTTGTTTCTTTCTTTTGATTTTTTGTATTTTTATTTATTTTCTATGTGTATGAATGTACTTTCTGGGGGCAAGGAAGGAGGAACGGAATGGGTCTAGATTTGATTGGAAATTTTGTATGAAATGCACAAAGCATCAATAAAAATTAGCTTTAAGAAATAAAATAAAATATGTATTTTATAATAAAAAAAAAGAAAGAAACCACAAGGGCAGGAGCCCAGGTTTGTCCCCAGAAAGCTTTTGGTGACACTTCTATGTAAAGGAGAGTAACAGAGCAGCAGAAATAAATGTGTGGCTCACATGGACAATAGACAAATAATGGAAACTTTAAGGACATTTAAAATTCCCATTAACATTAAGATGTCTATTTCCTTTCTTGTACAACTTGTTACACATGTTCCTTGGGACAAATATTTGAAAATCAAGAGCATAGGTTAAGCTCCAAAAGTAATTCACATGTGCTTGGTTGCAGAACTTCTAAAATTGAAAATCACTTATGCTAAGGAGAAAAAGTATTTCATTTCACTCTAAAAAATCCACTAAAAAGCTGGGCGTGGTGGTGCATGCCTTTAATCCTAGCACTTGGGAGGCACAGGCAGGTGGATCTTTTGTGAGTTCAAGGCCAGCCTGGCCTACAGAGTGAGTTCCAGGACAGCTGGGGCTACAGGGAGACCCTGTCTCAAAAAGACCAACAAAAAAAAAAAAAAAAATCAGTGGGGGATGGAGAGATGGGTCAGTGGTTAAGAGCACTGGCTGCTCTTACAAAGAATCCAGCAGCATCCACATGGCAGCTAACAACTGTCTATAACTCCAGTTTCAGGGAATTTGATACCCTCTTCCAGCTTCCAAGGGCACTGCATGCATGTGGTACACTTATACACATGAAGGGAAACCACTTGTACACATTAAAAAGAAAATCTAGGATCTGGAGAGATGGCTCAGAAGAGTGCCAACTGCTCTTGCAGGGGACCTGGGTTCCATTCCCAGCACCCACATGGCAGCTAAGAACTGTTTTTAAGCAGGGTGTGGTGGTGCTAGCACTCAGGAGGCAGAGGCAGGCAGATCTCTGTGAGTTCCAGGCCAGCCTGGTCTACGGAGTGAGTTCCAGGCCAGCTGGGGCTACAGGGATACCCTGTCTCAAAAGAACAAAAACAACAAAACAAAACAAAACAAAACAAAAAAGGTTATTCTCTTTAAGAAGCATCTACACTTGCATGATTCGGCCATGCAGGTACTTTTCCCCAAGGCTGTATAGACATAACGAATTACAGCCAAAGTTTTATAGGAATAGTTACCTGCATATGAAATGGTGAGAAGCTTGCTCCTTTCAAGAGGGGGCGCCCAGGAAGACCACATGGCATGCATAGCTGGAAATGTTACACCCTGGAGGGGGATAGTTCTGATGAAATACAAGATAGCTTCAAAATCAGAGAGCAAAGAAAAAAGATGCTGACCTAACGTTACCGATGAGGTATGTGGTACATACTAGAAGAATGGTAAAAGATGAAAAAAATCTAAGTACAAACACAATTTAAATTCTATTCAAAATTAAAATGGCCATTTGTGATAGCATTAGTACAAACAACAGATTATAAGTCAAACATGAAGCTACAGTGAAAATAGATTCAGCTTGAGAGCCAATACCTGGATCAGAAAAAATACACAAGCTGGGCAGATCATTAATCCCAGCACTGGGAGGCAGAGAAGAGGCAGGCAGATCTCTGTGAGGAGGCCAGCCTGGTTTATGTAGTGAGTTCCAGGCCAGCTAAAGCTACAAAGAGACCCTGTCTCAAAAAACCTCAGCCTAGGGGCTACAGACACAGCTCAACTGTTAAGAGCACTGGCTGGGGTTGGAGAGATGGCTCAGCAGTTAAGAGCGGTGACTGCTCTTGCAGAGGACCAGGGTTCGATTCCCAGCACCCACATGGTGGCTAAGAACCGTCTTTAACCTGGGCATGGTAGTGCACACCTTTAATCCTAGTACTTGGGAGGTAGAGGCAGGCAGATCTCTGTGAGTTCAAGGCCAGCCTGGTCTACAGAGTGAGTTCCAGGCCAGTTGGGCTACAGGGAGACCCTGTCTCGGAAAAAAAAAAAATAAAATAAAAGGCACTGGCTGCTCTTGCAGAGGACCTGGGTTTAGTTCTCAGCACCCACATGGAGGCTAAGAACCGTAACTCCCGGGGAATCTGATGCCCGCTTCTGACCTTCATGGGCACTGTATAATACAGCTGCAGTTACAGACATGAAGGTAGAACACTCATAAACATAAAATATAAACAAAATCCTTAAAAACTCTAGCATAGTATATGTATACACACACACACACACACACACACACACACACACAAATATATCTTACTTAGGCATTTGTTTTTTTGGAGAGGAAAAGTTGAGAATTAAGAGGTTTTTAAATGAGGCTGCAGATGTAGTTTAGTCATAGAGAACACATGCAATATAATGCAAGGTACCTAAATAAAATCAAATAGAAAAATTAAAGCAATTTTTATAGCATAAAAGTCTAGAATACTACAACTAAATTGGTATTATTAGATAAAATCATAAATCGTTTCTAAGTTAGAGGATTAGAAATAGAACTAATGATAAGGAGGAAGTTCTTATGAGTAACAACAAATTTAGTAAAATAAGTCAACTTATAACCTATTCTGTAAAATGTGCCAAAATACAAGGCCAGGCTGGCCTGTCTTAACCATTATAACAGTGGTTCCTTTTCCTGCCTCCTACAGTGTAAATATCAGCTCCCAGAGAAAATGTTTTCTCCAGTCTTTCAGAAAAGCTTCTAATTTCCAGGTGTCATACTTAACAACCTCCTCTACTCAGAAGATCCCTCTTTTTTTCTTTTTTTTTTTTTTGGTCTTTTCGAGACACGGTCTCCCTGTAGCCCCAGCTGTCCTGTAGACCAGGAACTCACTCTGTAGACCAGGCTGGCCTTGAACTCACAAAGATCCACCTGCCTCAGCCTCCCAAGTGCTAGGATTAAAGAAGCATGCGCCACCACGCCCGGCTCCAGAAGATCCCTCTTTACTTAATCTTTGCTCTAGTCTGTTATCATCCAGTTACTCTTTGGTCATATTCACACCAGAGAATGGTATTTTTTTTTTAATTTTATTTATTTTCTACGTGTATGAATGTACTGTCTGCATGTAAGTCTGTGTACCCGTGTTGTGCAATGCCACAGAGGTCAGAAGAGGGTGTCGGATTCCCCTGAAACTGGAGTTCTCCTGGAATTGGAGTTACAGAGGGTTCTCAGCCACCATGTGGGTGCTGGGGATTGAACCCGGGTCCTCTGTAAGAGCAGTCGGAGCTCTTAACTGCTAGGCCATCTCTCCAGCCCTATCAAANGTCTTTTCGAGCCAGAGTCTCCCTGTAGCCCCAGCTGTCCTGGAACTCACTCCGTAGTCCAGGCTGGCCTTGAACTCACAAAGATCTGCCTGCCTCTGCCTCCCAAGTGCTAGGATTAAAGGCGTGCACCACCACGCCCGGCCCTAAGAATGGTATTTTAAGAACAGGAGGATGACATGTTTATTGCAGCTCTCCTCACAATAGTGAAGTGCTGGAACCAAACCAAATGCCTCTCAACTGACAAGTGGATGACAAAAATGTGGTACATCTACACAATGGAGTAGTACTCAGTGGTAAAGAAGGATGACATCATGAACTTTGCAGGCAAATGGATGGAACTCGAAGCCCTTATGCTAAGTGAAGTAACACAGTCCCAGAAAAACAAGCGGTGAATGGTATCCCTCATTTGTGGATGCTAACACCAAATCCCCAGATGAAAGGCAAGCTGAACAACATTATTATTATATTTCTGTTTATCTGAAAGCAACTATGCTGTTATAATGTAAATCTCTTAACGGGCTCTAGAATCGATCCACCACTTACTTTCAGACTCTGTAATTATTGTATATGAGTGGAAAGTATGTATTCATATTTTAGAGTAATATAAAATTAAAGGAGGAAAATGTGAATTCCTAAAACATAAAAAAAAGAATGAGAAAAAGATGCAGGACAGTTAGGGCAGAATGCATGATCTGGGATGGGGTGGGGGTAAGGGAAAAGGGGAATATGTCTAAATTGAACTGAGAAATGATGTCTGAAATACACAAAACATCAATAAAAGCATTACATGAATGAACAGGAGGATGTGATATAGAAGTAAAACAAGAGACAAGAAGTTTTACCTCTCCCAGTCCTTCGAGTGCTCTAAGCACAACAAGAGCCAGGACTCCTAAGTCTGCAGCAATGGGGGTGAAGAGGGTGAAGACGGCAGTGCCCAGGACCCCAAAGCCCAGCAGTAGCTTCCCTCCTACTTTGCTGGCAATGTACCCTCCAGGAATCTGTGTGATGATGTAGCCATAAAAAAAAGAGCCAAGAATCCATCCTTGAGTTTCTGCATCCCACTGGTACTTTTTACCCTGTAAAAAGTAGAAAGAATAAACAATCCTTTTGACCTTGATTCAACAGCTCTTTTTTTTTACTGGCCTGTAAACACATATAAAATCAGAATTTGAACTACTGTTTTGGGTTGCTGAACATACAAGCTTTCTAGAAGGTAAGTCGCCACAACACACACAGTTTCTAGAAGTGAGTGCAAAAGAACTGAAAGTCATAAACTTCAGGAAGCCTTGCTATTTTATGAGACTAGATAGAGGATGAACTGTAGGACTTTGTAACAATTCTGACCAAGATACCAGTGAAGACTTAGTGATGGATCTGACATCTTTAACTCATGAGCTATATGTATATGACTCAGTTACTGTGACAAGAATCATTCTAGGATTTCTTTTTTCTACCTATGTAAGGCCAATGGTCATAAGTGGCTCGGTCAAAAATATACCTGTTCAAAGACAGCTATAAAGCAAATCATGAATTATCCAATTAGTAGCTAATTTGTGGAATTTTAGATTTTACTACAGTTTAGCAGTTCTAACACTGAAAGTCATTGGTTGAAGTAGAGAAAGTGGGTGATATATATCTAAATATATTCAGCAACATGTTAATAATAATAATAATGTTAAAAAAAGCAAGGTAAAACCTTTAAAGTTGGTAGCACTCAATTAAAACTATGTGTGTGTATGGAGGTAGGAACACAACTTTGGAGTTGGGTCACTCCTGCCTTTATGTGGGTTTGGGGATTGAACTTGGGGTCACTGGGTGTGCACAGCAAATGGTTTGACCTCCTGAGCCATCTTTCCAAGCCCTCCTTTTTAATTAAGAAAAATTGGGGGCCTGCAGAGTTTGCTCATCGTTAAAGAGTGTCTGCTGCTCTTCCAGTGGGTATAGAAGTTAGCAACTTTTTGATGTGCCAAACAAATTTTGTCAAATTCTCTTCAGGAAACTGAAAAACTACTTTCCAAACAGATCAATGTATATGACAACACAGTTGTGGTACCTGTTAACTATAAGTTAACCATTTAACTAGCTCCTAAGAAAGCATAAAAAGAGCTGGGCGTCGTGGCGCATGCCTTTGATCCTAGCACTCAGGAGGCAGAAGCAAGTGGATCTTTGTGAGTTCAAGGCCAGCCTGGTCTATAGAGCAAGTTCAGGACAGCTGGGGTTACAGGAAGACCCTGTTTTAAAAAGACAAAACAAACAAACAAACAAACAAACAAAAAAAACCAAAACCAAAACATGATCCAGAGAATACACAAAACAAATGTTTTGTTTTCTGATGAAACGAAATCATTTTTAGTTGAAAGTATTTTAACATTAATTTTTTTAAAACTAGCACTTACCGTGTGATTATGAAGGACTTTTATGGGGGCAGAATGTTCTGGGCACTCCTTGGAAGTTCTGTTATCCACCAGGGTGGCATTTGAATCTACCATATCCACTAAGGCCACACTCAGATTCACACGTAAGGCATAGAGAACGAAGAAACCAAAGAAGGCCAAAATGGCTAAATTGTAGCGAGCAGAGCAGCAGACTGGAGCTGAAAGATTAGCTAAAAAGGACAAATTACAGGAAATCATAATAAAGGCCATTCTTCACTTGATCTTAGCCAAAAGGCCAAGAAGGGATATAAAGGCCATTTTTTTAAATTTAATTTTTATTTTTGTATGTGTATGAATGTACTGTCTGCATGTAGGTCTGTGCACCCATGTCGTGCAATGCCACGAAGGTCAGAAGAGGGTCTCGGATTTCCCTGGAACTGGAGTTACAGACAGTTCTTAGCCGCCATGTGGGTGCTGGGGATCGAACCTGGGTCCTCTGCAAGAGCAGTCGGTGCTCTTAACCCCTAGGCTATCTCTCCAGCCCCATAAAGGCCATTCTTTTTTTTTTTTTTTGGTCTTTTTGAGACAGGGTCTCCCTGTAGCCCCAGCTGTCCTGGAACTCACATTGTAGACCAGGCTGGCCTTGAACTCACAAAGATCCACCTGCCTCTGCCTCCCAAGTGCTTTTTAAAAATATTTTGTATTATTTTTTTTAAACTTTTTTAAGGGTGTTTTGTGTATTGCGCGCCTGCATGTCCGTAATTGTACCTGAGGTTTCCGTGATGCCTGAGGAGGGTCAGAAGAGGGCCATTGGATTCCCCTGGATTGGAGTACAGTTGTTATCTAACAGGCTGGGTGCTGGAATAGACCTGGGTCTCTGTATGTGTGGGGTGTGTGTGTGTGGTGTGTGTGTGGGTGTGTGGGGTATGCAGGAACACAGGTGTGTGTGTGCATGTGGGTGCCTGCAGAAGCCAGAACAGGTTGGCAGAGCCCCAGGAGATGGAGTT
>VZQC01011008.1:1068131-1084366 GCA_009823505.1 Rhizomys pruinosus | reverse complement strand
ATTTGGGGCTGGAGAGATGGCCTAGCGGTTAAGAGCGCCGACCGCTCTTACAGAGGACCCAGGTTCGATCCCCAGCACCCACATGGCGGCCGAGAGCCGTCTGAAACTCCAATTCCAGGAAAACTCCAGTTCCAGGGGAATCCGACGCCCTCTTCTGACCTCCGCGGCATTGCACGACACAGGTGCACAGACCTGCATGCAGACAGTACATTGATACACATACAGAAAAAAAAAAATTAAATAGATATGTATGAAAGAATCTGTGCTTTTACTTCATAATGACACATTAACACTGCATGTGTGATTGACTATCTTCTCAAACATTCTATTTTCTTCAGATACTACAAAGAAGAGTATGTTTTCCAGAGTATAAAGGCATTGATTTAGATGGATCAATTCAGATGAAAACATTAAAGAATACAGCAAATTATAATTGAATACATTAATATACACTACTGAGGCAGGGTGGAAAGACAGGAAAAGGTTAAGGTGGCAAGGGAATGAAAAAGACCCCTCACCCTCATCTACCCATACCTGTCTTCAACTGACTGAGTCCACAGCTTTGGTATAGCTCACTGGAGACTGCCCTATAGAGAAATTGTACCTAGCAACTGTTCTCTCTGAAAATACTACAAATAAGGGGCTGGAGAAATGGGGTAAGAGCACATACTACTCCTGCAGAAGACCAGAGTTCAAGTTACCAACTGCCTGTAACTCCGAGGTTCTGATGCCCTCTTCTGACCTCTGTGGGCACTGTACTCAAGTGTACAAGTTTCCCCCACCCCACATATACACATAATTTAAGAATAAAAAATTAAACACCACCACCACCACCACAAGATGATGATGATGATGAAGATGATGATGATGATGATGATTTTGGTCTTTTTGAGGCAGGGTCTCTCTGTAGTCCCAGCTGGCCTGGAGTTCACTCTGTAGACCAGGCTGGCCTTGAACTCACAGAGATCTGCTTGCTGGGATTAAAGGTGTGCACCACCACACTTGGCCACAAGATTATTAATGAACCATGCTTAGAATAAAAACATGTCTTGGGGCTGGAGAGATGGTTCAGAGGTAAACAGCACTTGCTGCTCTTGCAGAAGACTCAGGTTAAATTCCCAGCACTCACATGTAGCTAACGACCTATCTGTTAACAAAAGTTCCAGGCGATCCAGTGCCCTCTTCTGGCCTCTGTGGGTACTGCACACACACACGGTACAGTTACATGCAGGTGAAATGTTCACACACATAAAACAAATAAATTTAAAAATTTTAACCTCTTTTGTGAACTATGTATACTGAAGTTACTTTGATTTTATTTTGATCCAATTTTATAGGGTTTTTTTCCCCCTCCAGTGATTAACAAAGTCATCCTTGCCAAACTTAGTAAGAGAGGTTAAATGTTTGGTCCAATTTTCCTTCCTGGATAGGTTTTTCCTTTCTGTCCCTATCTGTTTTGAAAACATACCCGAAGATAAAAGGCCCAATTCCCACACTCCCCCTAAAAGTGAGTTCTTGGGAGAGAGTCTGAAATTAATGTAAATATTTGCTGATCTTGCATACGACCGACCAATGAGTCAAGGCAGGATCCTCAAAGTGGCCTATATGCTTTGGGGGTTATACTGAAGGAGATACTACACTTTAACCGGGGCTCTTATGCTTGACTGCTTGGCTTGCACCTTCCAGGTCTCTGGAGACACATCATGGGGTGGAGGGTACTGGGGAGAGTGGCCAGGTGCAATGGCTTACACTTGGAAACTGACATCTTTCCTCTTATGAAAACTGTGCCAGGACCCTCATAATCACCCTATTTCACTTCTAAGAGAAAACTTCATTTAATAAGGAAATGAGCAGATCAACAGATGTTTTTCTCTCTTAAAATCAGGTACTAATAGCCGGGTGAGGTGGTGCACACCTTTAATGCCAGCACTAATTACCTCTTTCAAACTGTGCAGCTCCAAACCCCCAGATCAGTTCCACAGCTATTGCTGACACACTGTGGTGGTATTCCTTAGTTAATGCACTTGATTCTACTCAAGTGTTGCTAACTTTTTTCCTTCTCGATTGCTCACTGCTTTACTCTGCAATTCTTTTCAGGGGTGCTAGTCAAGAATCGTGGCTGCATATGAGCTGAGGCCTCTGGAGCTCTGAGGAATCTCAGGTTGCACAGCTGGTAAAGTCTAGTTGCTTTCCCTGCTGGGGGTACTACTTCTAGTCAACTCTTTTCTTTTATTTTTTTTGTAATTTTCAAGACAGGGTCTCCATGTAGCCCCAGCTAGCCTGGGACTTGATATGTAGAGCAGGCTGGCCTTGAACTCCCAGAGATCCGCCTGTCTCTGCCTCCCAAGTGCTGGGATTAAAAGCGTGCACCACTGTGCCCGGCTTGTCTACTCTCTTTTATAAGAATTTTCACATATTTAACGACTCAATTATTTTTCCTTGGGTGTGCAAGTTATCAGGAAAACCTCTTATTTTTTAATTAAAGATTTATTTTAAAATGTATGTGTGTGTGTGTGTGTGTGTGTACACACGCTGTCTCTGTGTGGGGGTTGTGCACAGAAGTGTAGTGTCCACAAAGGCCAGAAGAGGGTGATGAATCCCTTGAAGCTGGAGTTTCAGGCACCTGATGTGGGTGGTGGGAACTGAACTGAGGTCCTCTGCAAGAGCAATACATGGTCCTAAAAGCTGAGCCATTTCTCTAGCCCCCAGAAAACCTCTTATCTGGTATTCCTGAATTCTTTTTCAAGGGTATAGCTACTAGGATTATGGTGCTGCTAGCACAATTAGATGTATGAGAGTTGTACTTCGAATGGTTCATCATGCTGTCTATTATTTAGATTTGAACAGATTTGCTGTTTGCTCCACTCAAATGGGCACTGTAAATGAGTACCTCAAGGAATGCCCATAGCAGAACACTTTCTTTTCTAAAGAATACTTATTATCTTTTTATGTGTATGAGTGTACTGGCTGCATGTAAGTGCACCCATGTCATGCACTGCCCAGGGAGGTCAGAAGAGGGCATTGCTCTTGCAGAAGACCTTCGACAGTTCTCAGCCACCATGTGGGTGCTGGGGATCAAACCCGGGTCCTCTGCAAGAGCAGTCGGTGCTCTTAACAGCTAGGCCATCTCTCCAGCCCGAGAGATGTTTCTTACCAGACAGCTGCAGCTTTCCAAGCTAAGGGAGAGATGGCTTAAACCTTGATAACAGCAAAGACAATGGGGGAGGTGGGCAGATTCGAGTAAATTTAAAGGTAAAATTAATAGTCCTTGCCTAAATGCTGGATGTGAGAGTAAAAAGAAGGGATGTAGTTATTTGCAATTCTCTTACTCTAAATTATTTTATGCTAATTTTGCTTATAATGTTATTATTCCAACTCATTTTTTAGTTACATTCTTTTTTATTGTATGTTATTAGTTTCTCAAGTAATACTTGATTTGGCCTACAATATACTTTACCATGTGAATAAGAGGTGGAGCTAGATCATGGGACCTGAAAGAAAGGTAAGTAAAGGGCTGGCGACATGGCTCAGTGGGTAACCCACGTGGTAAGGAGCGAACTGACTCCAGCAAGTGGTCCTCTGACTTCTCTGTGCACACGTACATAAACATACACAATAAACAATTAAGAAATGTAGGCAGCCAGATGTGGTGGCACACGCCTGTAATCCCAGCGCTTGGGAGGCAGAGGCAGGCAGATCTCTGTGAGTTCAAGGCCAGCCTAGTCTACATAGTGAGTTCCAGGACAACTGGGGCTACAGGGAGACCCTGTCTCACACACAGACACAAATGTAGACCACTCCTGGGCCTGATTAGTAAGCCATGTTGCTGAATTTCTTGCTGCGCCATCAACATGGCGTGCTTCCTTGCAACAGTTGCTTGCAGCCCCCCCCTCCCCCCTTTGCTATAGTTAGTTACCCCTGCGCTGGGCTTGTAAACAACGTGTGATTATCTATAGAAGCATATGTAGGCTGAGGACTATGTAACTGCAAGATTAGGTTGACCTTTTCAATGATTGAATATGCTCTGATGCTCTCTATGCTGATTGGTAAAAGCTTCCCATATACCCTGTACTGGAAAATAAAGTTTGGAGTTTCGCCCTCTTATGCGCTCCTGGAGTGGTCTTTTGCTTTGCTGCCTTTATCCTTGGTAGAGAGTAGACCAATGACTGGCCAAGAAGGCCCACAAGAAAAGGTGAGGAAGATAGTTTAAATTACTAGTGACATTACTAAAAAAAAAAAATCTGACCTTAGAAGTTATAGATCAGGCAACTTACTTTCTGAGGTCCTGACAGTGATCAGAAAATAAAATACATGACTATTAAGCTTTAAAAGTTACTAAAAATAGACACACCAAGATGGTTGTTATTGTAAATCAGTTTAGTCAGAAATACTTTTTTTCCCCTAAAAAGTGTGCTCATGAAATTGGATAATCTTTGAAATTGATCCAAAGAAAAACAAGCTTAGAGGGCCCAATGAGACTGTCCTGGACACCCACCTTGTTGAAATCGAGTTCAAGGCAAAATCATGCTTGCATAACCAATAAAGCACTCATCAAAACAAACATCAAGCTCTACAAAGTGCTTTATAAACACAGTAATGTGGAGTGGGTGTAACTGAAAGAACAAAGGCGAACTAAGATGGAAGGAGACTCAGGAAGGGATTTCAGCTGATTTTCACAGCCAGGTGTCTTACTGGCTTAAAGCTTTGCATTCTCACGTTTTACAACTCTAAAATGAGAGCACTATTCACCTCAACTGGGCTTTGGGGATCAAATACCCTATGATGACTTAAAGTGTGCACTTAGCAAATGTCACATCCTACTCCACCAGAGAAAATAAAGTGTTGCATACATATGTGTAACAGGGGACACAGGAGCCCAGTAGTCACCTTGGGGGTAGGATAGGGAGTAATATGGACTGAGGAGTAATATGTGACTGAGTCTTACAGAGAGGGGCCACCAGGGGATCAGAGGAGGAACGGCCAAGCAGAAAAGGCTGCCAGTAAGCGCAGGCACAGGAGATGAGAAAGGCTAGCCGAAGAGAGGAGGACAGAGTGATGTGAGCAGCTGGCTCAGGGCCTTGGCCTGCACCAACTGGAAGTACTTAGAAATTATTTAGCATATGGTAACGTCAATAACCGAACTGCTACTATTGCCTTTTCTGGACACTAAAAATCAAGCACATATGTTAAGAATTGAGATTACTTCTCAGCTGTGAGAAATTAAGATTTGTGGGGCCAGAGGTTCCTGATGAAAGAGACAGGATGCTGAGTGGGTGGACATCCATATAAAACAGGTGGGAGCAATTTGGCATGTATGCAACTTCAAGTGCTGAATGTCTGCATCAGAGGCAGGCGCTACCAGAGTAGACAGATGGCACTGAGCTGGATGTGATGACAAAGCACAGGACAAGAGAATCTAGAGTAATGACAAGACAATAAAGTGTTGGACTTTGATTCTAACCTAAGAAGAAAGTAAAATGGGCTGGGTATAACTCACTCAGTAGAGTATATGGCATGGCCTGGATTTGATCCCTGGGACCCTATGCATGGTGGAACATGCCTGAAATCCCAACACTCAGGAGGTAGAGGTGGGAGGATCAGGGGTTCAAGGTTACCCTCACCTATATGCCAAGTCTAAGGACAACCTGGATTACACGAGACCCTATCTCAAAAAAGAAAAAAAAGTAAAATGAAGAGGGCTAATGATTTAGGAACAACAGTTCCGTGAGCCAAGAGCTATGGCTGCTTTGCTCGCTGTTGTATGTCCACTGTCTAGAGCAGCATCTGGTAGAACCTGCATGCAAAACATTTTGGGGCTTAATGTGCATGGTAGTGCACACCTTTAGTCCCAACACTTGGGAGACAGAGCCAGATTGATCTCTGTGAGATGAAGGCCAACCTAGTCTGGTCTACAAAGCCAGTTTCAGGCCAGCTGGGGTTACAGGGAGATCCTGTCTCAACCAACCAACCAACCAACCAACCAACCAACCCAACCAACCAACCAACCCACCCACCCAAAACAAAAACACAAAAATAAAAGTGAATGGTATCCCCAATGAAGTACATAATTCTACCTATATGGTTGTGTTGACTGATAAGACAGAATCACAATATGATCAGCTCTCTAGATCTACCAATTACTGATTTATAGTAAACACAGGGGTAAAAGAATACATTAAAAATATCACAGGGGGGGCTGGAGAGATGGCCTAGCGGTTAAGAGTGCTGACCGCTCTTACAGAGGACCTGGGTTCGATCCCCAGCACCCACATGGTGGCTGAGAACCGTCTGAAACTCCAATTCCAGGAGAACTCCAGTTCCAGGGGAATCCGACACCCTCTTCTGACCTCCACACGACATGGGTGTACAAACCTGCATGCAGACAGTACATTCATATACATAAAGAAATAAAAAAATAAAAAAACCCCAAAACACAGGGGACCCGGGCATGGTGGCACATGCCTTTAATCCCAGCACTCTGGAGGCAGAAGCAGGTGGATCTCCGAGTTCAAGGCCACCCTGGTCTACATAGTGAGTTCCAGGACAGCTGGAGCTACAGGGAGATCCTTGAAAAGACAACAACTACAACAAACAAACAAACAAACAAACAAACAAAGAAACATACTCAGGGGGCTGGAGAGATGGCTCAGCTTTATAAGCCCTGGCTGCTCTTATAGAGGACCTGGGTCAGATTCCTAGCACCCACATGGCAGCTAACAACCCTCTATAACCCCAGTTTGAGGGGATCTGACACCCTCCTTTGGTTTCTGTGGACTTTGCATGACATGTGCCTCTTCCTACAAGTAGGCAAAACACTCATACACATTAAATAAATCAATCCACAAAAATGGAAAAACAACACAGGCACACAAACTGTTAGAACAAAGAAGAAGGAAGCACTAATGGATTAAAAGAGAGAGAAATATTTCAATTGAAGACCTAAGGGTAGTGGCTCATACCTGTTAACTACAGAACTTGGGAGGCTGAGGCAAGAAGATAAGACAGAATTTAGGGCCATTCTGGGCTACATAGTTCCAGGCTAGCCTGGGCTACAGAGTAAGACACTGTCTCAAAACCAACAAACAACAGACTAAACAAATGAGAACTATTTCAACTGAGCTGGGCCTAGTGGCCCACACCTGGAAGCTAAGTACTTTAGGCTGACTCATGAGAACTGCCAGTTTAAGCAGGCCAGCCAGGTCTATATAGTACCAACTCAGTCGGATCTACCATAGCAAGACCCCATTAAAAAAAATTCAATTTTTTGGAAGATAGAAAGGTATGGGTAATGGAATAAGGTGAAAATTGACAAAAACATAAAATGACAAAAAACAAACAAACAAAAAGGAAAATTGACTGGTTATATGCTGAAGATTATTTTTATCTATCATGATAATACTACTACAATTATGTTAAAAAACTATCCTTACTTTTTAGAGATAGATATGGAAATATTTACTTCCCTAACTTTGTTTTAAGGTCTGATTATGTAGCCCAAGCTGGCTTAGAACTCACTTTGGAGTCCAGGCTGGCTTTGAACTTGGAAGCCTTTTGCCTCATCTTTTTTTTTTTTTTTTTTTTTTTTTGGTTGACAGGGTCTCTACAGAAAGAGGTGCTCATGCCTCCACACCTTCCCTGACTGCTGCCATGCCTTCCCCATGATGGGCTTTGTTCCTCAAGAATTGCGAGCCAGAGTAAACCCTTCCTTCCCTCAGTTGCTTTTGGTCAGAGTGTTTTATTACAGTAAGAGAAAGAATTAGAACACGGGATAGGTCATCTTGACAAGGGTAAGAAGGCCCTGTTACAGATGGTGAAGGGCAACTATTAGATTCAATTTTTTCCAGCATAATGAAACAATGCAAGGATGTAGTTTTTGTCTACAAAGCCACACCCATACCAATTACTCTCCTGTTTGCTAGAGCTGAGGCCTTATCTCCTACTAAATGAATTAGGGCAAGTGCCTGGATTTTTCTGCCTCAGTTTTCTTATACTAACAGAAAGATTATAATAATAACTTCCTTAAAGAGTTGTTGGCAAGATGAAATATAGAATCCCATTGACTGAGCACTTAATAGCTATTATTGTTCAGTAAACTTGCATGACTTCTTAAAACCATAGTGCTTATTGTCTAGTTTGCATGTGCTATTAATATTAAAGATTCAGATTCCATCTTCATAACACCATTTGCCAGATGTGTTATATTTACCTGTTTTCTGGAATGACCCCATAATTCTCATGATTGAACCAGCTGTTCATCTTTTGTGCTATCAACCAAGACACAATTGGAGTTGGGAGAAAATTTCGGACCATGTTCTGAAATCGTGTCATGAATATCATGTCCCACGGGTATCCTGAATCAAAGACTCGGCTGATGACCCATGCCCCTCCAGTGGTGCTGAGGAACACCTGAGGGTTCAAGAAGGACAGATCAAAAATCACATCTGTCACTGTCAAAATACATTTCAGACAAGATAGCCTTGTTTCTTCTAATTCTTTGAATACACATAGTATTAAAGTACAATATGACACAGTCAGGCTGGTCATACCATAGCAAGTCTGGGGACTTTAAATCTCCTGTGAGAAGATAATGAACAGTTGGTTGCAGTTTTATATACTAATTTTAAGTGTAGTCATTAAAAACAGGGCATAGTAGAAGCTGGGAGTTGTCTACACTGGTTTACCTGACAGTACAATCAATAAAATAATTTTCATGTTTGTTTTTTCCTTCCTTCCTTCCTTCCTTCCTTCCTTCCTTCCTTCCTTCCTTCCTTCCATTTTTTTTTTTTTTTNAACTGTTAGAACAAAGAAGAAGGAAGCACTAATGGATTAAAAGAGAGAGAAATATTTCAATTGAAGACCTAAGGGTAGTGGCTCATACCTGTTAACTACAGAACTTGGGAGGCTGAGGCAAGAAGATAAGACAGAATTTAGGGCCATTCTGGGCTACATAGTTCCAGGCTAGCCTGGGCTACAGAGTAAGACACTGTCTCAAAACCAACAAACAACAGACTAAACAAATGAGAACTATTTCAACTGAGCTGGGCCTAGTGGCCCACACCTGGAAGCTAAGTACTTTAGGCTGACTCATGAGAACTGCCAGTTTAAGCAGGCCAGCCAGGTCTATATAGTACCAACTCAGTCGGATCTACCATAGCAAGACCCCATTAAAAAAAATTCAATTTTTTGGAAGATAGAAAGGTATGGGTAATGGAATAAGGTGAAAATTGACAAAAACATAAAATGACAAAAAACAAACAAACAAAAAGGAAAATTGACTGGTTATATGCTGAAGATTATTTTTATCTATCATGATAATACTACTACAATTATGTTAAAAAACTATCCTTACTTTTTAGAGATAGATATGGAAATATTTACTTCCCTAACTTTGTTTTAAGGTCTGATTATGTAGCCCAAGCTGGCTTAGAACTCACTTTGGAGTCCAGGCTGGCTTTGAACTTGGAAGCCTTTTGCCTCATCTTTTTTTTTTTTTTTTTGTCTTTTTGAGACAGGGTCTACCTGTAGCCCCAGCTGTCCTGGAACTCACATTGTAAACCAGGCTGGCCTTGAACTCACAAAGATCCACCTGCCTGTGCCTCCCAAGTGCTAGGATTAAAGGTGTGTGCCACCACGCCCGGCTCTGCCTCATCTTTTTAAGTGCTGGGATTACAGGCATGTACTCCCACTGTGACTTGGCAATGTTTATTCT
This sequence comes from Rhizomys pruinosus, assembly GCA_009823505.1. Lineage (NCBI taxonomy): Eukaryota > Metazoa > Chordata > Mammalia > Rodentia > Spalacidae > Rhizomys > Rhizomys pruinosus. The sequence goes on along the minus strand of VZQC01011008.1, from coordinate 1,074,657 downwards.
TGAATATGTTATTCTTGAAATGCTGTATTATGTGGGGTTTACTTAAAATGATCACACAGGAACATTAAGATAAATGAAACAAGACTGGTTGGAGACGACTGTTTAAGTTGGGTACTGGTTAACATAGGAGCCCATTCTGCACTGGGAATTGAACCCAAAGCCTGGAACATGCCAAACAAGCACTCTACCACTGAGCTACAGATTCCCAGCTCTGCACTTCTGTAAATAGGCAACTTTCCACAAAAAAAATCAGTCTGTGGTACTGACCATGGCAGCACCCCGTGTAATCTAACATTTAGGAGGAGGAGGCAGGAGGATAAGGAGTACACACTCATTCTGTTACACAGTGAGTTAGAGACCAGCCTGGGCTACGTGAGACTTGTGTCTCAAAGGGAAAACCAAACAAACAGAAAAACAAAAGTCCTTGGCCCAGCCCACTGCTCCCTACAGAGCACGAAATAAACTAGAGTAGGGCGATTACACAGGCAGGCAGGAAGGACCTACCTGGTACTGCTATGGCAGTTAAAGGAGATGACAGGGTGTAAGCATGACCAGAGGAGTGAAGAAGTCCTTAGACATGCAGAGTCAGAGAACGGAGGGACCGTGGGGATGGGGTGCCTCTGAGCGCAAGGCCAGAATAGGAATGCAGCAGAGCTTTTGATGTCTGAGCGGACCATGGGAGTGGGGAGGGGACAGCATCAACGTAGGAGAAAGCTGCTCTGGGCTTCTTCAGCCTTTTCCACTTGCAACTTTATCCAACAGATTTTTTTTTCTGTGATCTTGATATGTAAAATGGGCATGCAAATAAAATATTAATAAATTTATTTTAAAACAGATGGAGTCAGGAAAATCATATTCATCCTAACTGGAGAGAAGCACTACTGATGTATACCGTCTTCTATTTCATTTCTGTATGTGCAAGTGTGTGTATGTGTGTCTGTGTGTGTGCGTGTGTGTGTGTGTGTGTGTGTGTCTGTGTGGTATATACACCCAGAGGATGATGTTGGATGTTCTGTACCAATGTCTGCCTTATTCCTTTGAGACAAGGTCTCTCGCTGAACCTGGAGCTGCTCAGCAAGCCCGAGCATCCTCCTGTCTCTGCCCCCACAGGTTACAGGTGTGTGTGGCCCCAGCTGGCTTCCTACAAGTGTGCTGGGACTCAAACTCAGGCCCTTGTGCTTGTACAGCAAAGGTTCCTAAACACTGAGCTATATCCTTCCTCACTTGTCATTTTTAAGCATTCTATAATTTTTATTCTTTTAAAATTTATACTTTTCTATTGCTTAGTTGTTTTTTTTTATTTTTTTAATTTTTTTAAATTTTATTTATTTCTGTATGTGTATGAATGTACTGTCTGCATGCAGGTTTGTGCACCCGTGTCGTGCAATGCCACGGAGGTCAGAAGAGGGTCTCGGATTCCCCTGGAACTGGAGTTCTCCTGGAATTGGAGTTTCGGACGGTTCTCGGCCGCCATGTGGGTGCTGGGGATCGAACCCGGGTCCTCTGCAAGAGCGGTCGGCGCTCTTAACCGCTAGGCCATCTCTCCAGCCCCGGTTTTTGTTTTCTTAAGGTCAGTAGGGGATCTGGTCCTCAAGGGGACATCCTTATTTTTTACCTGAGTCACATAAGATGTCTGGGGGAACTTCTGTGATGGAGGAGTGACCTCACGGCCACGAGGCCGGCTGCTGTTCAATGGCGGATCGGAACTGCTTCCTCATAACTTGATTTTAAAAGGATAGTGGCAGAATTCATTTTTAACTTGTCTTGATTACAACTAAAACCGAGTGGCTTGTACAAATCTGTTAAATGAACCCTATAAACTGGTCATCTGAAAACTAACTGTATGTTATTTCCATATCATATTTCTTGATTCACATTTTTCCATTTTGATTTTATATTACTCTAAAATATGCATNACTGCTCTTGCAGAGGACCCAGGTTCAATTCCCAGCACCCACATGGTGGCTAAGAATGGTGTCTAACTCCAGCTCCAGGGGAATCCGATGCCCTCTTCTGACCTCCCCAGTACTGCATGACATGGGTACACCAACCTACATGCAGACAGTACACTCATACACATAAAAAAAAATGTGTGTGTTTATGTTTATGTATGGGTGTATGGATTCTGAGTGCAGCTGCCCTTACAGGCCAGAGGGGTTGTGTCCATGGAGCTGAAGGTACAAGTAGATACAGGTACTGGAACTGAACTTGGATTCTCTGCAAGACCAGTATGTGCTCTTAACCACTAAGCCATCTTACCCCCTTTTTAAGACAGGATCCCAATATGTAGCTTTGGCTGGCCTTTAACTCTCAGAAATCTGCCCACCTCTTCTTCCTTCTTGTGTGTACTACCTGCCCAGTTTTGAACAGGCTTTTGAGAATATCCTTTATTTTCTGCATCTATTCTGTAATATTTTCACTACTATTTCTTATATCTCTAACCCACATATTTTCTCTTTCATTGATTCTTCCTCTTTCCTCCTTTCTTATTCCATTCTTTTTTCTTTCTTAAGAAATTAAAAAAAAAAAGAAATTAATTTATGGCCAGGTGTGGTAGTACACGCCTTTAATCCCAGCACCCAGGAGGCTGTGAGTTCAAGGCCAGCGTGGTCTACAGAGTGGGTGCCAGGCCGTGGTCTACAGAGTGGGTGCCAGGCCAGCTGGGGCTACAGGGAGATCCTGTTTCAAAAAAAATTAATTAATTTATATATACGTATCTTTTGCCTACATGCATATATGAGCACCATGTGCATGCCTGGTGCCCTCAGAGGCCAGAAAAGTGTTGGATCTCTTGGAACTGGAATTACAAAGGGTTGCAAGCCACCATGTAGGTGTTGGGAACTGAAGTCAAGGCCTCTGCTGATGGGGGAATTAATGAATTCTGACCCAAGTATAACTTCATTCTGTGTGGTAGATGAAATGTATTGACAAGAACCTTATGTGCTCCTAATAAGTGTGCTTGTTGACATGTGTAGAAGTAACAGGACTTTGGAAGCTTCTACTTGTACTAAAATCATAACGGCCACTGTGAGCCCAGTCTCAGGCTCAGATATGACAAGGCAGACAGCCACAAAAACCTGGTTGAGAGAGCCTTGGAAGTGCTGTGTCTTGCAGTGGTCCTTCTGCATTGTTTTTTAAAGAATATATTTTCATTTTATGTGTATGAGTGTATTGCAGCACATATGTAAGTTCACCTATGTTGTGCAGTGTCCACTGAAGTCAGAAGAGGGTGTAGGATCCCCTGGAACTGGAGTTACAGATGACTGTTAGCTGCCATGTGGATGCTGGGAACCAAACCTGGGTCCTCTGCAAGAGCAGCCAGTTAAGAGCTGAGGCTCTTAACCTCTGAGCCATCTCTCCAGCCCTGTATCTGCTTCTTGTAAATATATGCTGACTGTTAAGTTTCCTATAATAACTTAAGAGGCACATATACTTCTGTGCTACAAGTCTCAAATGCACCAGTATGATTAGTGTCAAGGGACTGTGTGAAAAATCCTATAAAACCTGTATACATTTCTGGTCTGGACCTCAGTTTCTCTGGACATGTCAAAGTTCTACACTTTCTGGAAATATCTGCTGCTGTTTAAGTTTCCTATAATAACCTCAAGGGGCACATATACTGGAAGTCTCGAATTGGCCCATATGATTAAAGTCAAGGGATAACATGATAAGTTTTATAAAAACCTGTATGTACTTCTGGTCTGGGCCTCAGTTTCCCTGGAGCACATTTTGCCTAGCCTGAGGCCTATGTGTAATAAATAACTTCCTCTACATCTTGAGTATAGTTTGAGTCTTCCCAATGGGCCAAGTCAGTCTGTGGTTAACTCCCATAATACTAGAAGAGCAGACAGTGCTCTTAACCTCTGAGCTATCTCTCTAGCCAATCCTTAGTCTTCTTTCCACTGCTTAAAAAAAGTCTTTGGTTTCCTTTTTAGTATTTTATTATTATCAACATGTATATGATATTTCTCTCATTTCTTTCACTCCTCTTCCTTTCCCTCCTCTCCTTCCCCTCTCCCCCCCTCCCCCTTACAGGTCAGAGGACAACTCTGTGGAGTCAGTTCTCTCCTTCCATCTTTACATGGGTTCTAAGCCATCTTGGCAACCCCAGACAGTTACCCAAAGAAAAAATGGACATTCAAATACAAGAGATACATAGAATATCAAATACATATCACCAGAACAGAACCTCTCTATGACATATTACAATGAAGACATCAAAAATACAGCCAGGCATGGCAGTATGCTTTAATTCCAGCATTCAGGAGGCAGAGCCAGCCGATCTCTGTCAAAGTGAGGCCAGTCTGGTTTACATAGCAAGTTCCAGACCAGCTGGGGCTACAGGGAGACTCTGTGTCAAAACAAAACACAACACAACAACAACAACAAAAATCCAACTGCCACCCCCCCGCCCAAAAAAAAAAAGAAAAGAAAAAAGAAAACCCAGCCAGGTGTGGTGGCGCATACCTTTGATCCCAGCACTCGGGGAGGCAAGTGGATCTCCGTGAGTTCAAGCTAGTATCACTCTGATTCCAAACTGTTTGTTGTTTTATGAGACAGGCTGTCCCTGGCTTGGAACTTGCTATGCAGAGCAGGCTGGCCTCGATGTCCCAGAGCTCCACCTGCTTCTGACTCCAGAGTGCTAGGACTAAAGGCATAGATCAGCATACCCCGATTCCAAAATCAGATAAGGATACAACAAAAAAAGAAAACTATAGAGCAATTTCACTGATAAACATACAAGTAAAAATTCTCAAAAACACTTGCAAACTGAACTCCAGAACACATTAAGGATACCAGACACCATGACCAAGTTGGTTTTATCCTAAGGATGCAAGGCTGGTTCAATATACACAAATCAATAAATGTAATACAATTAGTAAACAGACATAAGGACAGAGGTCACATGATCATTTTCTTTTCTTTCTTTCTTTTTTTTTTTTTTAACCACTCAGACTGCATTCTCTCCCTCTACTCTCTCGAAAGAGAGAAGAACGATCATTTTTTTTTTTTTTTTTTGAGACATGGTCTTTTTACTAAGGTTTCCATGCTGGCCTTTAACTCCGCAAATCTGCCCACCTCTTCTTCTTCTTGTGTGTACTACCTGGCCCAGGTTTGACAGGGCTTATTGAGAATAGCACTTTAAATTTTCTGCATCTATTCCCTGTACATATTTTTCACTACGATTTCTGTATATCTCTAACCCACATAATTTTCGCTTTTCATTGAGTTTTTCTTCTCTTTCCTCCTCCTTTCCTTATTACATTTTAACAAGTTTTTTCAGGGTCTCCCTGTAGCCCCAGCTGTCCTGGAACTCACTCTGTAGACCAGGCTGGCCTTGAACTCACAAAGATCCGCCTGCCTCTGCCTCCTCAGTGCTAGGATTAAAGGCGTGCGCCACCACGCCCGGCCTTTACATGATCATTTTAATAGATACAAAAAAGACATCTGACAAAGTTCCATATCCCTTCATGATAAAATTCCTGAAGTAGGAATAGCTCTACATAACAAAGGTATAAATGAAAAACTGATAGCAAATACTATACTTATTGGGGAAAAACTCCAAATATTTCAATTAAAATCTTGATGAGCTGAGGGTGCCCTGTTGCCACTGTTATTCAATATAGTGCTTTAAGTACTGACTAGAGCAGTAAGAAATAAGTGAAAGGGATGCAAACAGGGGGAAAAAGTAGAATTGTTTCTGTTCGTAGGCAACAGGAACCTGTATTTAAAACACCCTGAAGATTCCACCAGCAAACTCTTAGCTCTAGAGATAGTTCAGTGTTTAAGAGCACTGGCTGCTCTTGCAGAGGACCTGGGTTCAATACCCAGCACCCACCCAGTGGCTAGTAATCATCCGTAACTCCAGTTCCAGGGTATTTGACACCATCTTCTGACCTCTACAGGCATTACATGACACTGGTGCACTTACACACATGCAGGTAAAGCACTCATATACACAAAATAAAGTCCAAATTTTTTTTAAAAGAATATCATTCATAGCCAGGCCTGGTGGTGCACTCCTTTAATCCCAGCAGAGGCAGGCTACAGGGAGACTCTGTTACAAAACAAAACACAACACAACACAACAAAAGAATGTCATTCATGGTCCTAATAGTCCTCCTAGTAACTGGAAACAAGATGTGATAGAATTTAAAAATATGTGTGTGTGAGAGAGAGAGAGTAAGAGAGAGGGGGGAGGGAGGAAGAATGTGCTTTGGGGGCTCATGCAGTGCACATGTGGAGGTCAAGGACACCAACATCTTCGGATACTAACACTTAGTCTCTTCTAAAAAGCAGCCCAGTCCTACACACATACACACACACACACACACACACACACACACATTACATCATCTCTAGATTCCTTAAAATGCTTAGTACAAGATAAATAGCTGCTAAACTATATATTGTGGGGAATAATTAGTAAAAAAAGACCAAAAACTCTCTGACGGGGTGGGGGAATGAGCGGGAACACGGGTCTAGATTTGTTAAAAATAAATAAATAAATACATTAAAAAAAAAA
>VZQC01011008.1:995994-1066822 GCA_009823505.1 Rhizomys pruinosus | reverse complement strand
AAAAAAAAAAAAAGATGCTGTACTCACAGAAAACTGTTCTTGGTCAACAAAGTCAAATCTCCAGTTCAACTTTCTCACATATGTTATTTCTCAATGTATTCAAACGGATTTGTTCTTTTTTTTTTCTAGCTCCTCTGATTATTATTTTAATTTTTAATTATTTTCTATATGTATGAATGTACTGTCTGCATGTAGGTTCGTGCACCCGTGTCCTGCAATGCCGCGGAGGTCAGAAGAGGGTGTCGGATTTCCCCGGAACTGGAGTTATCCTGGAATTGGGAGTTACAGATGGTTCTCAGCCGCCATGTGGGTGCTGGGTATCGAACCCGGGTCCTCTGCAAGAGCAGTCGGCACTCTTAACCACTAGGCTATCTCTCCAGCCCCGGATTTGTTCTTTAATTTTGGAGAAGCTATCACGTTACACAAATGTAGAATTCAGGGAAGATATTCGAGTCTTTGGCGGTTGGAGGGGTACCGAGACCAGGGCTTGCTAGGAGAGTGCTCTACCATTGAGCTACATCCCCAGCCAGCCAAGGAAGATACTTTTTGATAGTATCATCTTAATGATTTGTGCAAGACCTTTGGCAAATTATCTTAGAGCACTATATATCTTATCTATAAATAACCGAACTGTTTCCTAATCTAAATTGTAGGGGCAAAAAAATGGAAATGTCTGCAATATTTTCAGCCTCTTACAGAGCAAAGCCAAGATATTCTCTCGGTTATGCAATTGTCACTCTCAACAGCTGTTAACTCATCCTTTTTTTGTCTCTCTTTCCTGCTCAAGGAGCTACCGGATCACATGTTTACATAGACAACAGCGGGAACCTGGCGGCCAGGGTCCGAGAGCCGACGGCGGTTTGCCCCAGGCTCACTGGCTCTCACTCTCCCCAGTCTCTTCTTTCCCGCGGTCCCGGTTCAGCCCCACTCAAAACAGCCCCGAGCGGCTCGGGTCCCTCGGGACTACACCTGCCCTGCCCGCCCGGCCCGGCCCCCCCTCGCATTGGCCGGGGCGCTGAGGCACTGGGCGGACGGGGATGGGGGTGGCAGCACAGGAGCTCCAGGGCCGTGCACCCCCGCCCGCCCCGGGATGCCGCCGCCCGAGGCCCGCGAGGCTCCCGCCTCTCACCGGCTTCGGCCTGCCGGCCACCTGGCAGGAGCGGGGTGCTGTCGGTGTTCTCGTCCTCCTCGTTAACCGCCGGGCCTCGAACCAGGGGCCCCATTACCACTCGAGAGCTGAAGGGCGCCTACAGCTCCGCCGCCAGAAGCGCTCAGGAGGACCGCTTGAAGCCCCTGGACGCGCTGGCCGGGCGGGGCGAGGACAGGGACCCACCTCCGTTTGGACACGCCTCCTTACGTCTCCGATGCCCCGCCCAGCGCCGGGCATCAGACGCCCTTTCGTGCCATCTTAGTTTCGGGCAACTCCGCTGTGGGCGGGGCTGAGAGGCTGCAGAGCAGGTCCCTGAGGACCGGAGGGCGTGGTTCGAGGGCCCCAGGCCCGCCTGTCCCCGAGAGACGCTGCGAAGACTGGAGGGGACGATGGGGCCTTGAAGCTTCAGAGCACGGCTTCAACCGAGCTAGGGATCCTCACTCACTGTTAGCCACCTCTGTCCACCCCCATGACAGCATGTGCCTCAAATGGATTTTGAGGTGGAAAAGCAGCAAATGGAAATATATTCTCTCCAGCAAAACTGTCGATTTTGCTGGTAAACCCTAGTATAGATAGCTCTTTTGGTGGTACTGAGGATTGAACCCACAGCCTCTCCTACGCTCGGCCAGCGTGACCTTCATCCCCAGCTGGTCAGGCCATGTGATGTATGCCAGTCAGGTTTTTTTTTTCTCTAAGTCTAATTTGGACACATTTTCCTGCTGCTGACTCCAAGAAAGAGGAACTAGAAAAAAGTCCCAGTCAGCTCTGGCGGGGACATTGGGCCCATTGTGGGTAATAAAGTCTATCGCAGGAGACAGATAAGATAAAATGTGGTAGATGCTTTTAGAGATGGAGGCAAACAGGAAGGCTTGCAAGCTGGAAAATTGAGACCACAGGGTCTTTGTGTAGCGCAGCCGGAGAGAATTTCTAAAAACCTCGCTAGCTTCTGGATCAATAAAATGATAGGTAAGTTTTCATGGTAAGGCAATCAATCAGTCGAGCCTTGTTTCCGAGGGACTGAAATTACCATGTAGATTTCACTTAGAGTTGTAGAGACAGTCCACTTTAGTATGCACACATTCACTTGGCAGATTGTTTAAGATGGAGATTCAGAGAGTAGGTCTGCTATGGTTAATTTTAATGTGTCAGTTTTATTGTTCTGCATGATGTCGGCGGATGTCATTAAATCAGCCTGATTTCAACAAAAAGACCTTCCCGGGCTGCAAGGTGGGATCCCTCGGCAGGCTGACTTCAGGTTCATTTGCATGAACCTTCCTGGTTTCTGCTCCAAGTTTTGTAGGAGACAATACCTTCTTCATAAGCTTGCTCTCCACTGGGCCTCCTGTCTCCTACTGGCTCAGAGAAAAGCTTGCTAACATCAGGATCCCAAAAGACTTGAAAGATTTCAAACTACAGAAGGTTTTTGTAAAAAAAAAAAAAGAATTCCAAAACAGTTAACAAATTTTCTGTGAAGGTTGCTACATTTAATCCTTTTATACAGAGATATTTCAAGTGATGTTAATGTAAAATAGCAATGAATCCTGCATAAGACCTAAGCATATGTGTCTTTTTCCAGCCGTAACCTGGGAATTTTTCTAAGACTTGCATAAGAAATCCCACTTACAATAGAAGACATGCCTGTTCCTTGTACTCTTGCACAACCCCCCTTATGATCCATGGTTTAACCTTATCAGATAGCAGTCTGATCCAGGGCACCTCCACAGCCACCCCATAATCTCATTTACTGAAAAAGAGAAAAAGTTTCTTAGCAACACTCTGAGATGTAACTTGAAAGCCACCAAAATCATATAACGGCTACTGGGAAGACACTTAAGTGCAGCTCTGCCGTCCTGGATTTGAGACTCCCACACCTGTGAATTACCTTTTTCCTAAAGCACCTCTGGTTCTCCCTAGTGCTGATGCTTAAATCTGTTACAACCCTGCTTAATTTAGTATGCACACACTCACTTAATGCTAGCTGCCTGAAAGTCTTCTCCACAGTGAAGAATCCTGACTTCCTCTGAGCAGGAGACAGAATTCAGGGTGCTGTGGGTGACTGACAAGGTGGAGATGTCTGTGGTTCACACCTACTTTTGCCAAATTGGACCTGTTGTCAACATCTTGCAGTATCTTCAATTTTTCACAACTTCTGAGCCAATATTGGTATTGAATTTATATTTTAAATTTCCTTAGTTTTTTTTTTTTAATTTTATTTATTTTTGTATGTGTATGAGTGTACTGTCTGCATGTAGGTTTGTGCACCGGTGTGGTGCAATGCCGCGGAGGTCAGAAGAGGGTGTCGGATTCCCCTGGAACTGGAGTTCTCCTGGAATTGGAGTTACAGACAGTTCTTAGCCGCCATGTGGGTGCTGGGGATCGAACCCGGGTCCTCTGCAAGAGCAGTCGGTGCTCTTAACTGCTAGGCCATCTCTCCAGCCCCCGATTTCCTTAGTTTTTAACTGTCCTGTTTCTCAATTTTCCTCATTTTTTGCTGACCTTGACAGTTTTGTAGAAGACTGATAGTTTTATAGACAGTCTCTTAATCTGTTTGTCTTATGTTTGTTTCTCTCTCTCTCTCTTTTTTTTTTTTTTGTCTTTTTGAGACAGGGTCTCCCTTTAGTCCCAGCTGGCCTGGAGCTCGCTCTGTAAACCAGGCTGGCCTTGAACTCACAGAGATCGCCTGCCTCTGCCTTCTGAGCGCTGGGATTAAAGGCGTGCACCACCATGCCCAGAAATGTTTGTTTGTTTTTTTGAGACAGGGTTTCCCTGTAGCCCCAGCTGTCCTGGAACTCACTATGTAGACCAGGATGACCTTGAACTCACAGAGATCGCCTGCCTCTGCCTCCCAAGTGCTGAGATCACATGTGCCACCACATGGGGTACTGGTGTGACTGTTTTAGTTCTCTTTTATGACTGTTTCCTGGAAGCTGGGACCAAGTCTCTTTCTCTTCGCACTCTGAGCAGATTCTAACATTGGTCTTTTCCCTGTGCTTGTTTCAGGATGTCTTCTGTCAGCTTTGATGAGTTTAAGATGAGAATTTTAAGTAGAAGCAAACATACAGGGAATGAAAAGCTGGCTAGAGTAACAAATAACAAACACTTGAACAATTAATTTAGAAATGGCAGCTATTACTTTAGAATGGTAAAGAAAATTTTCAATGAACAATTTTATCCTAAAAGTTATTCCCTTTTGTTTGTTTTTGCAGACAAGCCTTCACTACGAGCCTTGGGTAGTCCAAAACTCACCATGTAGACCATGCTGGTCTCAAACTCACATGTCCAACTGCCTCTGCCAGTACTGGAATTAAAGGTGCGCACCACCAAAGTTATCCCTTGTATTTTAAATTATTTTTATTTTATGTGTATGAATGTTTTGCCTGCTTGTGTACCATGTGCAGGCAATGCCCATGGAGGCCAGAAGGATCCTCTGGAACTGGAGTTATAGATGGCTATTAACCATCATGTGGGTGCTGAAAACCAAACCTGGCTACTCTGCAAGCGCAGCTACTTCTCCTAACTGCGGAGACATCTCTCTAGCCCAAGTTATTCCTTTTACTTATTTATTTATTATTTATTTATTTTTTAATTTAATTAATTTATTTTCTTTTTTTTTAATTTTTTTATTAATTTTATTTATTTCTGTATGTGTATGAATGTACTGCCTGCATGCAAGTCTGTGCACCCGTGTCGTGCAATGCCGCGGAGGTCAGAAGAGGGTCTCGGATTCCCCTGGAGCTGGAGCTCTCCTGGAATTGGAGTTTCAGACGGTTCTTGGCCGCCATGTGGGTGCTGGGGATCGAACCCGGGTCCTCTGTAAGAGCAGTCGGTGCTCTTAACTGCTAGGCCATCTCTCCAGCCCAATTTATTTATTTTCTATGTGTATGAATGTACTGTCTGCATGCAGGTCTGTGCACCCATGTTGTGCAATGCCTCGGAGGTCAGAAGAGGGTGTCGGATTCTCCTGGAACTGGAGTTCTCCTGGAACTGCAGTTACAGACAGTTCTCGGCTGCCATGTGGGTGCTGGGGATCGAACCCGGGTCCTCTGCAAGAGCAGTCAGCGCTCTTAACCACTAGGCCATCTCTCCAGCCCCCTAGTTATTCCTTTTAAATCCTAGCCTTTTCTTTAAAATGAATTAAGGTTTTTGGAATATATTGGCTATTGAGATTTTTTTAATTCAATATTTGGCTTCTTTTCAAAAAAATATAAACTTAATACATAATAATTTGAGACTTCTTTCAGGTTATTATCTAAATTTCTTATTATTTTAATGACTATTTTCTTCAAATTGTGTCATCTTAAAGATTCCTTTGTTTTTCATTGCTGGGAATTGAACCCAGGGCCTTGAGCATGGTAGGTAAGGACTTCACCACTGAATTACATTGCCATTACTCCTTGTGGAATTCTGTGAGATAAATTCCATGGATTATTTTTTCCCTTTTAATATTGGAACTTTTTTTGGAGACAAAGTCTTATCATGGAGCTCAGATTGGCTTTAAACTGGTCTCTGGAGTGCTGGAACTGCAGGCATTTGCCATCATACCTGGCATTGTGCTAATTTTTACAGAAGGACAGAAGGATCATAAAAACTTCTCAGAACACTTTAATTAAAACTATTCAACATTTGGAAGAAAATGCTATAAAAGAAACATTAAAAATGTTAAGTATGACACATGAAGTAGAATAGAAAGACAGAAATTAAAGGGATGTGGGAAGGAAAGGAGCCCCTCATCAGGAGTCTGCTTGAAACCTCTCATTAGCTCAGAGTCAAGAATGATATCTCCCGGAGTGGTGGTGCACTCCTGTAATTCCGGCATGCAGGAGGCAGAGGCAGGCGGATCTCTATGAGTTCAAGGCCATCCTGGTCTACAGAGTGAGCTCCAGGCCAGCTGGGACTAAAGGGAGACCCTGTCTCAGAAAGACCAAAAAAAAAAAAAAAAAAGAATTATAGCACCTCAACAACATTTGAGCCCCCGAGATGGCTTAGCCACTCCTTCTACCATGTGGGTCCTAGGGATTGAATTCAATTCATCAGGTTTGGCTCCTTTACCTGTTGAACCATATGCTGGCTCCGACATTCCTTACATAGAGATGTTTCAGCTAAAAATGTTAAAATAATAATGGATCATGCTTAAGACCTAAGCATATATGACTTTCGAGTATGGCCTTTCTCCTTTTCCAGTTTCCCAGTTTTCTAAGAATCTTATAAGAGCTTCCTTATCGCAATCTTTGTGACCCTTGGTTTTACCTTATCAGATTGCAAACCTAAAATCTCACTTATCAAAAAAAGGGAAGAAAGGGGGGCTGGAGAGATAACACAATAGTTAAGAGCATTGGTTGCTCTTGCAGAGGACCTGGATTTGATTTCTAGCACCCACATGGTGGCTAACAACTGTCTGTATATAACTCATTTCCAGTGGATTTGATGCCCTCTTCTTACCTCTGTGGGCACTGCATGACATGGGTGCATTTATACACATACAGGCGATATACTCATATGCAGTTTAAAAAATAATAAATAAAAATATTTTCGAGGGGTAAAAGGAGGGGCTGGAGAGTTGGCTCATTGGTTAAGACCACTGGCTGCTCTTGCAGAGAACCTGAGTTCAATTCCTAGCACCCGTATGGTAGCCAACAACTTCTGGTCACTCTATTCCAGGGGATCTGATGCCTCCTTTGATCTCCTGGGGCCTTGCACAACACGGTAGGCTCACACACACACAGACAATACACTCATACATATAGAATAAGAATAATAGGGGCTGGGGAGATGGCTCAGCAGTTAAGACCATCCACTGCTTTTGCAGAGGACCCAGGTTCGATTCCCAGCACTCATACAGTGGCTAAGCACCATCTTTAAACTGGGCATGGTGGCACACGCCTTTAATCCTAGCCCTCACACTTAGGAGGCAGAGGCAGGCAGATCTCTGTGAGTTCAAGGCCAGCCTGGTCTACGAGTGAGTTCCAGGCCAGCTGGGGCTATAGGGAAGACCCTGTCTCAAAAAAAAAATGTTTTTTTTTAATTAAATAAAAAAAATTTTAAAGGGAAAAAGGGGTTGAAGAGATTGCTCAGTGGTTGAGAGCACTGGTGCCCTTGCAGAGGCTTCCACAGGGTGGCTAGCAGTCATCTATAACTCAAGGAGTTATATCTATATAAGTTATATCTATAACTTCAGGAGGTCTGACACTCTCTTCTGACCTCTACAGGACATTGCATGCAAGCAGTGCACTTACATACATGAAGGCAAAATACTCATACACATAAATTAAGAACAATAAAAAAGGCCAGGCATGGTGGCTGACACCTTTAGTCCTAGAACTTGGGAGGCAGAGGCAGGCAGATCTCTATGAGTTCAAGGCCAGCCTGGTCTACATAGGGAATTCCAGGCCAGCTGGAGCTACAGGTTGGTCCTGCTACGCTCATGATCAATGCGAGTGCGGTGGGCAGGAGGGTCCGAGCGGGATGTAGCGCGGTAGCGGACCTGGCCCTGAGTTATGCGGCAGCGTATATGCATCGGGCCACGATGGAGGGGCCTGGAGGTATGACTATCCCCGGCCAGCCACCCACAGTGCCTTCGTGCGCCACTAAGCACCATCTTTAACTGCCCTTTTCAGTCCCACGTTCTCCATGGTTGCTTCCAGTAATCCGAACCCTGAACTCCGATTATTCCGCAACCCCGGAAAACCCACACGACCGCTTTTCACCACACCCTCTCTTTTGCACCTCTCTGCATGTTACCCCTTCTCATCCCCCCATGCATATGTTCGATTCCTTTCCATCTTTCCTCCATGGGTTGCACCCCAACCCCCCCTTTTTTACCTGCCCGGCACACTATACTCATACACATAAAAAATAATAAATAAATAAATTAAAAAAAGAATTGAGAAAAGAAGAAGAAAGGAGGAGAAGGAGGAGGAAGAGAAGAAGAAGAAGAAGAAGAAGAAGAAGAAGAAGAAGAAGAAGAAGAAGAAGAAGAAGAAGAAATAATAATAATAATAATCTACAGGACTCCCTGACCTATACAGGCCTCTGCTATGGGGGTAATGGCCAGTCCTAGTGCCTGAGTGATTCCCAGGGCCCAGCAAAAGGGACCAAGTTTCCAGAGCCTTAAATACACGGGGTAGCATACCAAAATACGGACTCATTTTTCATTCCACCTTCATTGGCCGAGCAGCTGCCAAAGAACCATCTCCCGATATCCAGCGATCAAATGCAGTATTGTGTCACGAGTTGATTGCTTCTCTGAGGTACCTACAAGTGTATTTGGGGAGAAATTCCGAGAACAAGTTGAGGAGCGGCTGTCTTTCTATGAGACTGGAGAAATTCCACGGAAAAATCTAGAAGTCATGAAGGAAGCAATGGTTCAGGCAGAGGAAGCAGCTGCTGAGATTACCAAGAAGCTGGAAAAACAGGAGAAGAAACGTTTGAAGAAGGAAAAGCAGCGATCAGCTACACTGGCCCTGGCCTCTTCAGAAAACACGGAAAACAGTAGTTAGTGCTCCAGAAGGACGTGAGGAGATATGGGAAAACCCAGAAAGAAGAAAAAACAAAGCCCCAAGAGGTTCCTCAGAAAGATGGAATGGAAGAGCCGCCTGGCCCTTCCCCTTCCCCTAAACGAAAGAAAGAGAAAACTTTCCCCAAGGAGGAGTTGGTCAGTGATCCTGAAGAGACTGCTACTACCAGCACAAGCCCTCCTGGGAAGAGGAAGAAGTCTGCACCTAAGAAGGAAACGGCCAGTGAACCAGAAGAGACGGCAAACATGAGCGTCCCTAAGAAAAAAGGGAATGTTCTTCCAAGGAGCCAGCTAGCCCTATAAGCTCTGGGCCATGGGGCTGGGGAGATGACCTAGCGGTTAAGAGCACCGACTGCTCTTGCAGAGGACCCGGGTTCGATCCCCAGCACCCACATGGCGGCTGAGTACCGTCTGTAACTCCAATTCCAGGAGAACTCCAGGTCCAGGAGAATCCGACACCCTCTTCTGACCTCCGCTGCATTGCACGACACGAGTGCACAGACCTACACGCAGACAGTACATTCATACACATAAATAAAACAAAAAACAAAAACCAAAAAAACAAAACTCCGGGTCTGAAGCTGTTGCTAGCAAGAAGAGTGTCACAAAGAAAAAGAGAAAGTTCCAGAAAACACTTCAGGAAGATTAGAATGGACTTTTGGGTGGGGATGCATGCCCACAACAGAAGCTGTTGCTAGCAAGAAGAGTGTCACAAAGAAAAAGAGAAAGTTCCAGAAAACACTTCAGGAAGATTAGAATGGACTTTTGGGTGGGGATGCATGCCCACAACAGATACCTTCCCAACTCCATGATTAATCCCAATAAAAATCACACACAAAAAAAGGTAAATAAAAATTAATAAGGTTTTGTGATTTTTTTTTTCCAGGATCATCTCACACATTCTTCACTGAGTGTATCCATTTGGAAGCCCTTTGTCTAGAGGATAAAATCCAAAGTCTTTGGTATAAAGTACAAGACCCTCACAAAGGCCTCAAATATGTTTCTAGTTTCATTTTGTCCATCCCTGCCACAGTCTCTATCCTTTACAGATCATTCTGTTCATTGGGCCTTATATGTAATATGGGGTGAAATTTCCTTCTGTTGTTCTTCCACATATTTACTTCATTTGTGTATGCAAGCTCCTGCCTCTCTTTGAAGTTACAATGTCACTTATTTAATGATTACTTGAAAATCTTTCCCTTATCTGTGCTCTTACATAAGCTGTACTTACTTTTATTGGTGCACATCATTTTAGAGTTACTGAAGACAGTTTAATCAAATGTAAGACCTTCTTTGAGAGAAGAATCTTGACTTACTTATTTCCATTTCCAGCTCTAAGCAGAGAACAAATATTTATGAACCCCATGTTATATATCAGGTACTGTCCTGGTTGCTGGGGGGGGGCTACTTAAGACTTGCAAACAGGCTTTCTGCCTTCAAGGGGTTTAGAAGGGAAGTGCATCTTGAAGGAAATATTTCTTCATGTTGTTCACAAGGCTATGAAAGTTAGAGGACATATTCATATTTCTATATTATGGAGAGCAAGCAAATCATGAATAATGTTTTTAGGAAAGGAGTTTTCAATGGATGATCTGAACATACTTTCCTACATATAATGGCTAGTCCTGGCTATAATTTTGACTGGATTTGGAATCAGCTAAGAGACATGTGTCATGGCACACTGGTGAGGGGTTTTCTTGATTAGGTTAACTGGAGTGGGAAGATCCACCCTAACTATGGAGGGAACTTTCTTCTGGTGGCCCAGATGTGCAGAGAACCGAGGGAAACCTTTTGATTCTTGTCTGCTGGCCTTCGTGTCTTTGCTCGTGTCGTCACCTACCCATTGCTACAGCTGCCACTCTACCAACTCTTTTTAAAAAAAAATTATTTTTTTATGTGTATGAGTGATTAGCCTGAATATGTATAAGTATACCATGTATAGGCAATGTCCGCAGAGGTCAGAAGAGATCTGGATGGTTGCTAGCTGCCATGTGGGTTCTAGGAACCAAACTCAAGTCCTCTGCAAAAGCAGCCAGTGCGCTCAACCATTGAGCCATCTCTCCAGCCCCTGGGTTTATTTACTTTAATTTCATGTGTATGAGTGTTTTGTCTGTCTCTAGGTGCACTGTATGCATGGCAGTGCCTGGGGAGGCCAGAAGAAGGGGTTGGATCCCCTGGAACTGGAGTTACAGATAGTTGTGAGCTGCCATAAGGGTGCTGGGAACCAAACCCAGGTCTTCTGTAAGAGCAGCCAGTGCTGGTTTTCTTAACCACTGAGTCATCTCTCCAGCCCCAGCTGTTGCCATCTCTTGCTGACACCAAAACTTGGTCACTTTGGTCTTCTAATGTGACTAAAGACTAGAGGGTCTCTAGGAATTCTCCAGGCCTTCAGCACCAGATTGGGACTACCCTTGTGAACCAAACAACTATGAGCTCTCAACCTCTGCAGTATGGAAGCATACATTGCTTGACTTCCCAGACCATACCATGTAAGCTAATTGAATAAATTCCATTTGGACATGTATTCATTACATCTGCTCTGTGCCTCTAGAGAGCCTGACTAATCCACCACATTCTGCTTCTTTTAGGAAGCTGTACTATCAGGTGTTCTCCAACAATGATCACAATACACATGTGCTTTTCAACTTAACAATCAGGAAATTCTTCATCACAGAGTTTTTTCCTCCTTTCTTGTGATTCTAGGGGATGGAACTCAAAGCAGTTAGTGGTTGATGGGGGAGGGAGAGGCCTTTTCCTCAGGAATGTAGCCACTGGTAAGGTGCCCATGCTCCTGTGAACAAACTCTTACCTGTGCTCCTCTAAACAACCTAGCAAAACTCATTGGAACACACACACACACACACACACACACACACACATACACACACACACACACAAGTAGTAGGAGGGCTAGTTGAGAAGAGGAGGAAATTAGTGGGAGGGAGATAAAAGAGGGTAGTGGAGGGGTGAATGGGATTGAAATACACTATGCACATACATGAAAATATAATGAAACTTATCATTCATTATATGTAACTAATGTTTGCTAATAAAAATATTTAAAAAGATATAAGCAGGCTCCTCAATCTGCTGCCCCTTGCACAGACAGATGGATGCATCACCCAGTTCTCCAGTGCGCCAAGTTAGGTTCCTTCAGCGTCACCACCATGAAGAAGGTGGTTCAGCAGCTTAAACACCTGAAGGTTTCCTAGGCAGCTGTAGAGTTGAAACAGTTGTCTGTAGAATGCTTAACATGGCCCTCTGTTGACTGGAGTGTCTTCAAGCATAAATCCCTTCAGACCCCAGAAAATCTGCTTCTTTTTGTAGTTCAATCTTTCAGAGATTTCTTAAGCCACTTTTCATGAATGAGTGAATATTCAAGAGAACTAAATTTGAAGCCTGTAACACGTTTGCCTTAATAAACAATCTCCGGCTTGTTAGTCCTTAACAGTTGCCTCTCTGAGTTTTCATGGATTTCTGTTTCACAACTATTTTATATACACTGACTATAGCATACACACAAACAAACAAATAAACAAACAAAAAGATAAAAGCCATGCTGCCTCTGTGGAAAGCCTAGTAAAGACTGATTTCTAAAATTTAAACACACTGAAAAATTTCAGAAGGCTATAACTTTATTTAATTCAGAGGAATTTAAATAACTTGTTTTGCAAATCTTACAAAATGTCAGTGTAGCAGTTAGTAAATCAGTTTGGGGAATCCTACAGGAAGCAGAATGCCTTCTAGAAGTGAGCTAAAAGTGCACACAAAGCCACTCAAACTTGAATGACTCAGGCAGATTAAAGATTAAGGTTAAAGTCTGTTCTGAGTAGATGAACAGCCATAGTGTTGTTGAGTCAGCTTTCCTTTTTGGTAAGAATTCTTTCTACATATACATTTGTATTTTCTGGTTAATAAAAAGCGTAGTGGCTCAGAGGGGCTGGAGAGATGGTTCAGTGGTTAAGAGCACTGACTGCTC
This sequence comes from Rhizomys pruinosus, assembly GCA_009823505.1. NCBI lineage: Eukaryota > Metazoa > Chordata > Mammalia > Rodentia > Spalacidae > Rhizomys > Rhizomys pruinosus. The sequence continues at coordinate 1,054,180 of VZQC01011008.1, read as the reverse complement.
TTGTAGAGGACCTGGGCTTGATTCCCAGAACCTACAATGTAGCTAACAACCATTGGTGGCTCCAGTTCCAGGGGAATCAGATGCTTTCTTCTAGCTTGGGCATTATATGACAGGATGTATACTTGCATGCATGCAGCCAGTATGCTCAAGCATATAAAAAAAAAGTGTCACAGCTCAGAAACCAATTTTTGTATATAAAGAAACAACTGAAACCACTATAATCTAAAAAATACTATATTGAAATGCAGTCCATGTATAAAAGAACACTCAGGGCTGGAGAGTTGGCTTACAGTGGTTAAGAGAAGGTACTGCTCTTGCAAAGGACCCAAGTTTGCTTCCCATCACCAATATTGTATAGCTCACAACCTCCTGTAACTCCAGGGGATCTGATGCCTCTGGCCTCTGTGGGCACCCATATGCACATGTACATAGCCCATCACACATGTACACAAATAAAAAAAAAGTCTCTAAAGAAGAATTGCTTTTTTCCTTTTTCCCTTCCTCTTTCCCTCTCCTTCTCTCTCCTTTCCTTTTTGGTTTTGCTTTTTTGAGTCAGAGTCTTGTTATGTAGCTTCAGTTGGCCTGGAAATCACTATGTAGACCTGGCTGGCCTCTATCTCATAGAGATTCGCCTGCCTCTGTCTCCCGAGTGCTGGGATTAAAGGTGTATGTCACCATTCTTTTCTTGTGCTTGGGATGGAACCCATGGCCTTTGGCATGTTAGGCAAGCAGTCTACCACTGAGCTACATCTCCAGACTATTTAATATATACAATTTGACGGGCTAAGAGAGATTTTCCTGCACCCAGGAAACCACCACAAAAATCACATCCAAACATTTTCTTGTGCCACTTCTTGTGGTTGGAACACTTAATATGGTGTATGCCTATTTTTAAGTAGACAGTGGACAGTTCACTATTATTAGCCGTAGACTTCAGGTTGTATAGCACAGTTCAAAAATTTATTCATCTTATTTAACTGAAAATTTATACCTATCAAATACCAACTCTCCATTTTACCTTGTGCTTACAAAGCACAGGGCCTGAATGTGTGTGTCCTGACTTCTAATCCCACGTTCTTTCCATGTTGTGTTCCCATTGATGAATCCTTATGCACAGGGTGCTAATGAGTCCATCAGAATGTTGGTCCATCATCCGACCCCACCATCAATGAGAAGAGTCTCAGGATGAGCACTCACTGGTATGCTACAGAGAACACTGGGCTAGAACTAAGGAGGCTGGATTTTGACCCAGGGCCAGAAATAGGAACTCCAAGAAAGTTAGAAGCCAGGACAGGAGATGCTAACATATGAGGAGCCAAGATCATTTGGGAGTGTGGAGATGGCTCAGTGGTTAGCAGTACTTGCTCTGCAATCACAAGAACTGGCCTTCAGATCTCAGAATACATGTAATAAGTCTGGTGTCACACAAGGCCTGTAACTCCAGCTTTGAGGGGTCAGACACCCTCTTCTGGCCTTTGTTTATGCAGCAGCACATGCAAGCACACGGACAGAGACATAAATAAATAAAATACATCTTAAAGATTTGTTTTGAGGGGCTGGAGAGATGGCCTAGGGGTTAAGAGCGCTGACTGCTCTTGCAGAGGACCCGGGTTCGATCCCCAGCACCCACATGGCTGCTGAGAACCGTCTGTAACTCCAATTCCAGGAGAACTCCAATTCCAGGGGAATCCGACACCCTCTTCTGACCTCCGTGGCCTTGCACGACAGGGGTGCACCGACCTACATGCAGACAGCCAAAAATGGCCAGTGACAAGACTTGTAACAGGTTAACATCAATTAGAGGCCTACGAAATTTTTAATAAAGCGTGGGATAACATGCCACTTACAGAAAGCTTTCAGATAGCCAACATGTAATCAATACAAGTAAATTTTTTCAAGATTCTTTTTGTCTTTGTTATGCCCCCCTGTGAGTGCACAAGTGAGCCATCCCATGTGTCTTTGACAGCTTTTGATTCAAAAGGGATGTTCCCCTTTTAAATGTGAATGGAACTAAAAGTGGGTAAAAATAAGGGCTTGGTGATTCACCTGGTCGTAGCCCCTTATCTGACAATTGTCATTCTGTGGAAATTGTCATGGTTGAGGAACCATACAGGCCATTGTACTGAGGCCAGTTCCATTTTAAAGTTAACTATGTGGGCCACATTTCCTTTGCTTATTCATCTAGCAGTGGTTGCTTTCTGATTATTGTGAATGCTATAATAAACATCCAAATATCGGTAAAATAAATAAGGTTTTTTTTTTTTTTTTTTTTTTGGTCTGTTTTTGAGACGGGGTCGCCCTGTAGCTCCAGCTGCCTTGGAACTCACTGCGTAGCCACAGGCTGGCTTGAACTCACAAATCCGCCTGCCTCTGCCTCCCGAGTGCTAGGATTAAAGGCGTGTGCACCACGCCCGACATAAATAAATTTTTAAAAAAGATCTAAACTGGGGCTGGAGAGATGGCCTAGCGGTTAAGAGCGCCGACCGCTCTTGACAGAGAACCCGGTTCGTCCCCAGCACCGAGCACATGGCGGCCGAGAACCGTCTGAAACTCCAATTCAAGTAGAACTCAGTTCAGGGGGAATCCAACACCCTCTTCTGACCTCACCGGCATTGCACGACACGGGTGCAAAAACTTGCAACAGACAGTACATTAAACACATACAGAAATAAATAAAATTTAAAAAAATTTAAAAAAAGATCTAAACTATAGCAAGAATTGTCTAAAGTTAATATAACTTTCAGTCCATGTGGCGAAGTATTTCAGAGTGCTATTGTGAGACTGTATCATAAAAGACTATGAGATTGGACAGGGATCACAGCCCTGTCTGTATTTATTTATTATTTATTTATTTATTTCTGCCATATTTTTTTTGTTTTTTGCTTTTTTGCTGCCATTATTAATGATAGCTTTGATTATGTCTTTGAGTCATTGTTTTCGTTGTCAGCCTTTTCTAATTATTTAAGGCATGGGAATGTATATATTGAACACTCTGATGCAGAGATAAGAAAATTACACTGCCTTTGGGTTGGATTCAAAGAACAACACAGAACTTGAAAAAGAATCTCAATTATTTCTAAGTTAAACCCAGTCATCCATGTCCTATTCCCTTTCATTGTTATAAAATAGGTGTTGAAATAGGTGAGTTGAAAATCTAGATTATATTCTGTTTCAGTTTCTTATTGTAGTATGTCAGTGAGAAATAAGATAAAACTTTTTTTTTTTTTTCTTTTTTTTTTTGTTTGTTTTATTCCTTGTAGCCCAGCTGAGCTGGATCACTATGCAGACCAGGCTGGCTTTGAACTACAAAGATCTGCTCTGCCTCTGCCACCGAGCGCTGGCGTTTGCCACCACACCCGGCTTGATAGGTATGTTTTTAAAATCTTTATTTTCACAAATACAACACACATTAAAATCTTTTCATGGGCCGGGAGTGGTGGCGCACGCCTTTAATACCCTAAGACTGGGAGGCAGAGGGAGGTGGAGTCTTTAGTGAGTTCAACAGGCCAGGACCCTGGTCCTACAGAGTGAGTCCAGGACAGCTGGGACTGACAAGGAGAACCCTGTCTCGAAAAGAGCCAAAAAAAAAAAAAAAAAAAAAAAATCTTTCATGGGCTGAAAGATGGCTCAGCAGAAAAAGGCGCCTACTGCCAAGCCTGACACCTGACTCAACACCAGAGACACACAGAGAGGAGAAATCCGACCCCTGCAGTTGTTCTCTGACCTCCACAAGAGCACCATGGCATGCATGTGCCTACACAAATACACAGAAAACAAATCAATGAATTTAACAAAAAATTTAAAAATCTTTTCATCATGAAACTTAGTGTACACAAATGTAGAAAGTACATAGAATAATAAGCTACTATTAACTATTTATCCAAATTCCAATGGTTGTATTTGGACAAACTTATCAAAGCCATCTGTCATTTTCTAACTGCATGTGCCCCTTCTTTTCCTTTTCCTAAATGGTCTATTATAATTCCCCAACATATTTTTACATATTTCAGGTAAGGACTTAAAACTTAATAATGCTCAAATTGCATCAAATTATAGAGTAATTCACTAATATCTATTACCTTCCATATCAAGTTCCATAGCTCTCTCAAAGTGTCCATTTTTTTTTTTTTTTTTTTGAACAGGGTCTCCCTGTAGCTTCAGCTGTTCGGGAACTCACTATATAGACCAGGCTGGCCTTGAACTCACAGAGATCTGCTTGCCTCTGCCTCCTGAGTGCTGGGATTACAGGCATGCACCACCACACCTGGCTTCCTTTGTTTGTGTTTGTTTTTGAAGCAAGATCTCACTCTATAGTCCAGGTTGTCCTTGAACTCTTGTTAATCCTTGTGCTATGGCTTCTTGAGTGCTGGAATTGCAGGTATAAGTGACCATGGATGGATTCTCAAGGACTTTTTTTTTTAATAGTTCATTACAGCCAAGACACAAAATGGGTTAAACTGGAATTGGTTGATGTATCTCTAAATCTCCCTCTCTCTTTTAAGTTAACAGACACTATAGAGCATTCTCCCTGCCTTTTACCTCCCTTCTGGTTTCTTCTTTTAGTAACAGCTTCCATTGGTCCATTTGTGGTATACATGTTATAATCAATGGATCAAATAAATATGTTATTAGCTACAACGAGTAGTTCACATTAAGGTATTTATTTATTTTCTTTTAATTTAAAAATTTTTCTTTTTTTATTTTTTATTAAGTTTTATTATTCTGTATGTGTATGAATGTACTGTCTGCATGTAGGTTTGTGCACCCATGTCGTGCAATGCCGTGGAGGTCAGAAGAGGGTGTCAGATTCCCCTGGAACTGGAGTTCTCCTGGAATTGGAGTTTCAGACATTTCTCGGCCACCATGTGGGTGCTGGGGATTGAACCCGGGTCCTCTGTAAGAGCGGTCGGCGCTCTTAACCATTAGGCCATCTCTCCAGCCCCTATTTATTTTCTTTTTAAGACAGGGTCTCCCTGTAGCCCCAGCTGGCCTGGAACTCATTATGTCAACCAGGCTGGCCTTGAACTGCCAGAGATGTGCCTGCCTTTGTCTCCTGAGTGCTGAGATCAAAGGCATATGCCACCATGTCTGGCAGGTTTATCATTTACAGTGTATGGTTCTCTTAGTTTTGCCAAATGTGTGAGTCATGTAGCCACCATTACCATATCATATGGAACAATTTCTCTTTCTTCTTTTCTGGAACCCTGACAATCACTTAAAAAAATTTCAATAGTCTCACTTTTTTCCACAATGCTTTTAAAAAATATTTTATTTATTATTATTTTTAAACTTTATGTGTATAAGTACATTCCTTGCACATATGTAAGTGCACCTATGTCATGCAGTGCTTGTAGAAGTCAGAAGAGGGTGTTGGATCTGGAGTTAGGATGGTGGTTAGCTGCCATGTGGATGCCAAGAGCAGCCAGTGCTCTTAACTCCTGAGCCATATTTCCAGCCTGCAGAATATTTTTATAGTTAAAATCATATATAGATCATATACAGCCTTTTTTTTTTTTTCCTCTTTTTGACACAGAGTCTCCCTGTAGCTCCAGATGTCCTGGAACTCACTATGTAGACCAGGCTGGCTTTGAACTCACAGAGATCCACCAGCCTCTGCCTCCTCAGTGCTGGGATTAAAGATGCGCTCCACCAGGCCCGGTTTATATATAGTCTTTGAAGATTGACTGTTTCAGTTAGCAATTAGCATTTAAGGTTCTTTCCTGTAGTTTTGTTGCTTGAGAACTAATTTCTCCTTATTGATGTGTATATAGTTTATGTTTTTTGGAGTGTATGTAGTTGTATTTCATTGTTTTTCAATTTGTAATAACCTAATGACTTGTGATATTGAGCACTCTAAGTGTCTTTAAACTTATAAAAGTAGATGGGCATGGTAGTGCACACTTTTAATCCCAGCACTCTGGAGGCAGAGACAGGCAGATCTATGTGAGTTCATGGCCAACCTGGTCCACATAGCAAGTTTTAGGATAGCTGGGACTAAAGGGAGACCCTGTCTTAAAAAGAAAAAAAAAAAAACATATGAAAGTTATACATTTATTACATTATTATTATTATTATTATTATTATTATTATTACTATTGGTCTTTTCAAGACAGGGTCTCCCTGTAGCCCCAGCTGTCCTGGAACTCACTCTGTAGACCAGGCTGGCATTGAACTTACAAAGATCTATCTGCCTGCCTCTGCCTCTTGAGTGCTTGGATTAAAGGTGTGCACCACCACGCTTGGCTTATTCTCATTTTTAAAGACTTGTCTTTATTTATGTGCATACATGTGTGCCTGTGTGATTATATGCCACTAGTATGCAGTGCCTACAGAGGCCAGAAGAGGGTGTCAGATCCCCTGGAACTGGAGTCAGTGTTGGTTGTGAGCTTCCCAGTGTGGATGTTGGGAACCAAACATGGGCGCTTCTAACTTCTGAGGCATTTTTCCAGATCTGTATTTTTCTTTAATCATTCATTGATTTTGCATGTTTGCACACAGGTGAGAATATGCATTTGTGCATCTATTTGTGTGTGCAGGGTGCACACCTTTGGAAGCCAAAGGTCAATGCTAGATGTCTCCATATTATGATTTTTGAGAGAGTCCCTGGCTAGCCAGAGCTGTCTGTGCCCCTCTGTGCTGGGGTTACAGGTGACTGTGGTCACACCTAGCTTGACATGAGTGCTGGGGATCTAAATTCAGGCCTTCATCCTGTACAGTAAACACTTTATCCACTGAGCCCTTAATCTACTGAGCCATCTCTCCAGCCCCCTGTGAGGGTTTTCTAGATTGGGTTAATTAAGGTGGGAAGATACACTGAATGTGGACAGCACCATCTCATGGGCTGGGGTCCCGGACTATATGATAAAAGAGACAGAGATCTGAGCACCAGCATTCATCTCTCTCTGCTTCCCGACTCTAGATGCGACGTAAATGCGACGTAACCAGCTGCCTCACACTCCTGCCGCAATGCCTTCCCACCCTGATGGACTGTGCCCTCAGACTGCGAGCTAAAGAAAACCTTTTCTCCCTTTAGATGCTTTTGTCAGAACAATGAGAAAAGCAACTGATAGAACTAGCAAGGAACTCCCAGAAGCTCTGGAAGGACCTGTGCCCTGTGTTCAGCAGGCATGTGAAGAGAAATGATGCCCACATTTTCTGCGTACAATGGCTCCCTGGAGACCTAGCTGCTGTGGTGTGCTGCTTACAACTCGGGATTTAAGACTACATCAACTGCAGTGACCCCATGTAGTCCTTTCTCCTTCACATTTCTGATTTCTGTCTCAGAGTCAAGGCAGAGGCACGTGGCCAGATGAGCCAGGAAGTGTCTGTATCTAGCTGCAAAGGAGGCTGAACACCTAAGCACCTTGCATGTCGGCATCTATATTAGAGGTTGGCTACTGGCTCAAACAAATGCTAAGAAGGATCAAAAAGGAATAAGTAATTATCAGTCTTCTAGGAACGGAACTGGAGGAATGGATTTTAAAAGAGTGACAATTATCACTCCACCAGGAATGGGGATGAAAGAATGGATTGAAATGGCTTTGTAAGACTTCCTCTGAGAGTGAACGCCTCAGCCACTAAAGGAAATTAAGAAACCCTGGTGCCTGGCCATTACAGTTTTATTAACTCCAAAGGAGAGCCCTTCACTGGCTTAACGGAAGCTTTGGCTCTGCAAATTGAATGCAGCTCTCTTTTGGTCAGGTCTTGTTTTATGATGGGACCCCGCAGACACTGTCCTTTATAAACCGACGTCCATTACAGAAACAGTGGGCATTTCAATTGCTACTCTTCTCATCAGCCCTCACTGACATTTGAAGTATTTTCTATTTCAACTCGGAAGGTAATGGTTAATGTTTTCATCCTGAACATTAGAGAAGTCTGAAGCAATGATATAGGAGGCTGCTTGCTGCCCAACAGGGACTCGAGAGTTTCCAGAGCATCTTGGGTTATTTGTTCTTCGTTATAAGGCTGGGCCTCCCCTGTGGGTAGGGGTCTTAAGTTGAATGGAGACACAGCTCCCCACTGTTGCCCACAGCAGCCTGAGGGTTCCCTTTATCTTGAAAGTGACTTCCACTCAGGTAGAGCAGTATCCTTGGCTTAGATTACAGGAAAAGAATTCAAGACAAGTAAGAGACTGAATCCCTGTGAACAAATGATGTCACAGAGGGGAGATCAAGTTGACACACTTCCTGCTTCTTCTTGGTCTGGGACAAAGACCTGACAGTATATTCTCCCCCTGCCCCCGGGCCCCCAGCAACATGTCTCTTCTAGCTGACTGGCCCNCACACACACACACACACACACACAATGTAAACAAATTTAAAAAATAGATTTAGGCGGGCTGGAGTGATGGCTCAGCAGCTAAGAGCACTGGCTGCTCTTTCAGAGGACCCAGGTTTGATTCCCAGCACACATAAGGTGGCTAACGGCTGTCTGTACCTCCAGTTCCAGGGTATCTTGCACCCCCTTCTGACCACCGTGGGCATTGCATGACACAGGTGCACTTAACGCACATGCAGGCAATATATTCATAGACATAAAAATAAAGATAATAAATAAAATATTTTTAAAAATAGATTCAACCAAGCATGGTGTTGTTCACCTCTAATCCCAGAACTTGGGATCTGAGGCAAGTGGGGCTCTGTGAGTTGGAGGCCAGTCTGGTCTGCATAGCTTGTTCCAGGCCAGCCAGGCCTACTTAGTGTGACCGTGTCTTAAAAAAGGCTCAGTAGGCAAAGGCATCCACCAGGTGTGATTACCTGAGTTCAATCTCCAGGGTTCAAGTGTTGGAAGGAGAGAACTAATTCCCATGTGCTTACCCCCTCCTATATAATAAATATAAAATGTAGTAACATTTAGACAAGTAGATTCCCGAGGATTCTAGGAGAAATGTTTTTCTTTCTGGTTTACTGTTGCTAGTCCTATCCCTGAAGACAACTGTTTTTCCTTAATAAAAATTATTTATTTATTCTTATTTTATGAGTGCTTTGCCTTCATGTGTGCAAGGGCACCCGTATCACACAAAACTTACAGAGGCAAGAGGAGGTTGTCAGATCCTCTGGAGCTGCAGTCACAAATGGTAGTTAGCCACCGTATGGATGCTGGGAACTCAACCTGGGTCTTTTGCAGGAACAGCCAGTGCTCTTAATTACTGAGCCATCTTTCAAGCCCCTCTTGAATTTTTTTTCTTTGTTTTTGTTTTTTGAGACAGTGTCATCCTGTAGCCCCAGCTGACCTGGAACTCCCTATGTAGACCAGACTGGCCTTGAACTCACAGAGGTCTGCTGCCTATGCCTCCAGAATTCTGGGATTAAGGCATGCACCACTATGCCCAGCTGATTTATTTGACTGGGTGAGCCTCCACTTGGCTTGAGCACCATAGGGGGTCCAGCTATCACCATCCGGACAACCTTTTTGATAAGGCCAGGCTGAGCCAAAGTGAAGTTTCATACCTTAAGGCCCTCCTTTGAAGTAACAGGCAGAGGATGTGTGGCACCTCTGTACTATCAAAGTTCCTGACAGCTCAGACCTTCCTGACCCTCCCACACACTCACAACCCCTATTTCTACCTTGGAGCAAGGTAGTATTAGTACGACTGGGGCTGGAGAGATGGCCTAGCAGTTAAGAGTGCTGACCGCTCTTACAGAGGACCCGGGTTCGATCCCCAGCACCCACATGGCGGCCAAGAACCGTCTGAAACGCCAATTCCAGGAGAACTTCAGTTCCAGGGGAATCCGAGACCCTCTTCTGACCTCCGCGGCATTGCACGACACGGATGCACAGACTTGCATGCAGACAGTACATTCATATACATACATAAATAAATAAAAATTAATAATAAAAAAAAATAAAAGGCCCTGACTGTTGCCAATAAAACGAGTTATTTCCTCTTGTGAAATTTCTCCTGCCTCTCTTGGGTCCGTGTTTCTATCTTCCCTGGGCTCTCGGAACCTTCTCCCTCCTCCTCCTCCCTGTCGTGGCTTGAGATTCAGTGTGCCTGCGGTGGTGCACTGGACAACCCGCTGGACACCTACAGCCACTCGCGGAACACGGAGGAAGCGAAGACATTATTTATTTTTATTTAATGTGTATTAGTGTTTTGCCTGCATGTAGTATATGAGTGCACCTGTGTGCGCAATGAGCACAGAGGCCAGAGGGCATCGGAGCCCCAGCAACTAGATGTACAGACAGTTGTTAAATGCTAGGAACTGAACTCAGATCCTCTGCAAGAACAGCTAATGCTCTTAACTGCTGAGCCATTGCTCTAGCCCTGTCTCTATTTCTGCGTCTGTCCTTCCCAGCTCTCTGCAAGGCTGAGTCAACTATGTAACTGAGGCATGGGCTGAGATAATTGGTCTGCCTCACTGATTTTTGTTGTTGTTGTCATTGTTGTTTTTGAGACAGGGTCTCCCTGTAGCCCCATCTGGCCTGGAACTCACTTTGGATTTTTTTTAATTCTAAAAATTCATTATTTTATTTTTGTCTTTTTGGTTGTGAGCCTTAGCCTTTAACGGCTACACCAATTGTCCAGCCCTATTATTTTATTTTAACAGTTTTATTCTGGCATACCCAACCTACAATGAACTGTGCACAAAACATATCTTTTGACAGGACGTGACATAAGCATATATCACGGAAGCTTTCACTGCCGTAAACGCACTAGCCATATCTGTCCATTCCTGAGAAGTAAAAATCTTTTCCAAAAGGAAAGCCAGGTGTTGGCTTCAAGATAGTCATTCTGCTAGGACTCTAAAGATTTCATTTTCTTTTTTCAGGAATGAAGGGCTTTATTTTGAGACAGGGTAGTCTTGACCTCATAATTCTTCTGCCTCAGATTCCTGAGTGCTGGAATTGCAGGTGTGCACTACCACCATGCTCATACCACCACCACGCTCACAGCACCACCATGCACATACCACCACCACGCTCATACCAGCACCACGCTCACACCAGCACCACGCTCACACCAGCACCACGCTCAAACCACCACCACGCTCACACCAGCACCACGCTCAAACCACCACCACGCTCACACCAGCACCACGCTCAAACCACCACCACGCTCACACCAGCACCACGCTCAAACCACCACCACGCTCATACCACCACCACGCCCACACCAGCACCACGCTCACACCAGCACCACGCTCACACCAGCACCACGCTCACACCACCACCACCACGCTCATACCACCACCATGCTCACACCACCACCGCACTCAGGTTCATGCCTCACTGATAACCACAGAAGGCTCTTTTACTGACAGCATTTGGCCAACAAGATGCACTTGTTCCTAAAGAGAACTCCAGCAGGGGTACATACTAACTTTATTCCCACTTCATAGAAAAAGAAAGCAAGCCTTAGAGAGATGAGTTACTTGCCAGGTCTGACAGCACATAGAAGATCCACTGCTGGATCGCAAGTTTACTTGCCTTATTTATTTGTTGATTGATTGATTGGATTTTTTGGAGACACTGATTTTTTTTTTTTTTTGGTCTTTTTTGAGACAGAGTCTCCCTGTAGCCTCAGCTGGCCTTGATCTCACAGAGATCTGCCTGGCTCTGCCTCCAGAGTGCTGGGCTAAAGTCCCCTCAACCCCCTGGCTCACTGATTTTCTTTTTTTTCTCCAGAGCTGAAGATTGACTCAGGTGCTCATGCATGCTAGACAGATGTTCTGCTACCAAGCTATGTCTCCAGCCCTGTCACTGATGTTTAAAGAAGTGAAGTTAAACAATTACCTCAGGCAGCCTCCTAATTATATAACAGACACAAAGTTACATTTCTTTGTAAGGGAGCATATCCTTGTAAGAATTTCATCAATGTTGTGTTACTGGCCACACTGCGCTCCACGTTTGCATTCCCACACTCCAAGTTCATATGTTGACCCGCCCCCCCCTCGTGATACTGTTCTGAGCTAGGCCTTTGGGGAACGATCATTAGGTCATGAGGGCAGAGAGCTGTCATGAATTTATTTATTTATTTATTTATTTATTTAGTCTTTTTGAGACAGGGTCTCCTTGTAGCCCCAGCTGTCCTGGAACTCACACTGTAGACCAGGCTGGCCTTGAGCTCACAAAGATCCGCCTGCCTCTGCCTCCCAAGTGCTAGGATTAAAGTCGTGCGCCACCATGCCTGGCTGAAATGAATGCATTTATGTAAAAATCCATGATCTTGGATTTCCCAATCTCCAGACCTGTGAGAACTGAATATTTATCGTGTTTATATGCCATGAATTCTATTATAGCAGCCTGAAGACATGTTGTAACAACGTCTGCTTTCATTTCCTCATTTTGCTCAGTAAGCCTTGATTCCAGTGCAGGAAAGGATGAGGCTACACAGTATCTGTGGTGTCTGGTCATCAACTCCTGTGAGCACTAGGTGGCAGGCTGGTGCAGAATAACAGCTTGCTTTCACGGATCTATAATTCCAACATCTCATTTTTGCTTTGGGACATTCAAACACAAATAATATGGTCTTATTGCAGATAATAGAACTATTTCATTTTTTTGCAATTTATTTATTTATTTATGTATTTATTTCTGTCTTTTCTTTTTTTTTAATTTTTTAAATTTATTTTTGTTTGTGTATTAATGTACTGTCTGCATGTAGGTTTGTGCACCCGTGTCGTGCAATGCCGCGGAGGTCAGAAGAGGGCGTCAGATTCCCCTGGAACTGGAGTTCTCCTGGAATTGGAGTTACAGACGGTTCTCAGCCGCCATGTGGGTGCTGGGGATCGAACCCGGGTCCTCTGCAAGAGCAGTCGGTGCTCTTAACCGCTAGGCTATCTCTCCAGCCCCTATTTTTGTCTTTTCAAGACAGGGTCTCCCTATAGACCCAGCTGTCCTGGAACTCACTCTGTAGACCAGGCTGGCCTTGAACTCACAAAGATCCGCCTGCCTCTGCCTCCCAAGTGCTAGGATTAAAGGCGTGCGCCACCACATGAGTCCCTGGTTAGACATTTAGATTTTAGATCCCAATATAAAAATCTGAGTACTTTCTGAAATTAACTAATCACCTAACAAAGGAAAAACCCAACAATCAAACAAGAAGTGGCGATTAGAATTATAAAGAAGAATTTATTAGATACAGCTCCTGGAAAGATACCGCAGCCAACAGAATGACCCCTCTTGTCAGTGTCTGAGAGTCCCTGGCTTCCAGTGGTGCACCTCTGGGTCCAGGTGTATGTTCTCTTTTAGCTTAGTTCCTGCTTTGTAAGAGTGTTGCTTCCACACTCAGGTTCAGCGTCTCACGAAAACAAAGCAACTTTTAGAGTGGTCAAAAGTCTGTTTTTGGCCTAAACTGATCCCACTTAAACAACCTCATAGCATCTTAGTTGCTGCCTTTGATGTCTGAATCTTGAATCTGCTCTGACTGCCCCCTCCTTTTTCTGTTCCATCCTGGCACTTGTCTTTTATGGTCTACCTCAGGCTCTAGTGCTAGCCCCCCCCCCCCCCCCCGAACTGTGCTAGTTTGTATCCTTGTTCAAATTCCAACCCCACCTTGTTAGAGCTTTTCCCGAACTTCTTACTTTTGTCAGTCTTATGTATTTATTTATTTATTTATTTATTTATTTATTAATTTTTGGTCCATTTTGAGATAGGGTCTCCCTATAGCCCCAGCTGTCCTGGAACTCACTATGTAGACCAGGCTGGCCTTGAACTCACAGAGATCTGCCTGACTCAGGGATTAAAGGGGTGTGCCACCACACCTGACTTCTCTGTTTTTTGAAAGATTTATTTATTTATATTGTGTATGTATGAGTGCTTTTCCTGCATGTATGTAAGTGCACCATATGTGTGCACTGCCCACAGAGGCCAGAAGAAGGTGTCAGATCTCCCCGGAACTGGAGTTATGGATGGTTGTTAGCTACCATGTGGGTGCTGGGAACTGAACCTAGGTCCTTTGCAAGAGCAATCAATGCTCTTAACTATTGAGCCAGGTCACCAGCCCCTGTTTTAAACATTTTTTTTAGTCATCATGCAAAGTAATATATTTTATTATAACATAAGCTTAATGTGCAAAACAATCAATGAATATGAATATAGGACAATACCATGACTAAATATAGAAACTTTAATTCATTAAAGTGCTGATTCTCCTGTAAGTTAAATGGAAGCATCATGACACTGACTTTTGCTCATATCCACTCCCCATTATTCTCTGTTACCTCCCCCCTCACTTGTACCAATCTCGCTTCAAGACACTTGATATCCTTTACCATCTTGTTTTTCATCTCCTTATGGTTGCTTTGTGGAAACTAATTAATAGAAAAATTGAGAGACAAACCCTTATGATCATTAAGTATTCATCTCAATGTGCAAAAATCGATGAATATGAATATAGAACTATGCCATGACTAAATATAGAACACTCAATTCATTAAAGTGCTGATTCTCCTGTAAGTTAAATGGAAGCATCATGGCAAAAAAAAAAAAATCCATCACTGCATTCTACTAAGGTTTATACGGAGGAGTAACAGCCTAAGAACAGCGGAAAACACTTCTGAAAAAGAATTAGGGGGCTGCAGAGATGGCTCAGTAGTTAAGAGCACTGGCTACTCTTGCAGAAGACGCAGGTTTGATTCCCAGCACCCACATAGTACCTAACAACTGTCTGTTATTCAGTTCCAAGGGATCCAATCAGATCCCAGGGGATCTGATCTCTGTGGGCATTTCATGACACAGGCGCACTTACATATATGTGGGCAATACCTTCATTTACATAAAATGAAAATACTAAACAAAGTATTAAATAAATAATTGGCAGGGGTATTTCCTTATTAGTCACCAATATATATATATATATATTGGTCTTTTCCAGACAGGGTCTCCCTGTAGCTCCAGCTGTCCTGGAACTCACTCTGTAGAACAGGTTGGCCTTGAACTGATGAAGATCTGCCTGCCTCTGCCTCCCGAGTGCTAGGATTAAAGGCATGTGCTACCACTCCTGGCCAGGCTTTTTTTTTTTTTTTTTCGGTCAAACAATACATATTAATTAAAGCAGCTGGCATGTGTTTCATTGAGAAACAGATCAATAACAGAGGAACAAGATTTCAGAAATCAGGTGACATCTACAAAGAAAATTGACATAAATGCAATAAATATGTTAATTGTATATTTTACATTTATTATTTTAAAAAGTTTTTTTGTCTTTTTGAGACAGGGTCTGTAGCCCCAAGATGTCCTGGAACACTATGTAGACCAGGCTGGCCTTAAACTCACAGAGATCTGCCTGCCTCTGCCTCCCAAGTGCTGGGATTACAGGCATGCACCACCATGCACGGCATTATTTATTATTTTTATTTTAATGTATGAGTGTATTGTCTGCACCCATATATGTCAGCTAGCAACTGTCCATAATTCTTGTTGCAGGAGAATCTGATGCCTTTTTCTGACCTACTCTGGTTGCTCTTACACACAAGTAGGCAATACATTTATACACATAAAATAAAAATAAAATATTTTTTGAAACATTTAAAAATATTTTTTGTTTTATTTATTATTATATATTTTTTAAGATTTTTAAAATTTTTATTTATTTTTGTATGTGTATGAATGTACTGTCTGCATGTAGGTTTGTGCACCCGTGTCGTGCAATGCCGCGGAGGTCAGAAGAGGGTCTCAGATTCCCCTGGAACTGGAGTTCTCCTGGAATTGGAGTTACAGACGGTTCTCAGCCGCCATGTGGGTGCTGAGGATCGAACCCGGGTCCTCTGTAAGAGCAGTCGATGCTCTTAACCGCTAGGCTATCTCTCCAGACCCTTATTTATTATTTTTATTTTATGCGTGTGAGTATTATTGCTTGCATGTATGTAAGTGCACCTGTATTGTGTATGCCCATGAAGGTGAGAAGGTGTCAGATCCCCTGGAACTGGAGTTACAGATGGTTGTTAGCTGGCATGTGAGTGCTGGGAATTGAACCTGGGTCCTCTGGAAGAGCAGCCAGTGCTCTTAACCACTGAGCCATCTCTCCAACCCTTCTAGAATTTTTTTTTTTTTTTAAAGAATATTCATTCCTAGGAATTATGTTTTAGGGAAAAGAATCAGTAAAGAACCATAAAGTTTTGATTTCTCTAGTGTATTATTACACCCTTTTAGGGGCTCCATCTCAAACATGAATGGAATCCAGACTTTATAAGAATGATATTAGGAGCTGGGCATGGTGGTGCATGCCTGTAATCCCAGCACTCAGGAGGCAGAGGCAGGCAGATCTCTGTGAGTTCAAGGGCAGCCTGGTGTACAGAGTAAGCTCCAGGCCAGCTGGGACTAAAGGGAGACCCTGTCTCAAAAATACAAAAAAAAAAAAAAATGATATTAGATACCATGAAACACTGTCATTTAAATTGGTTTTAGACACCTTACTAATTGTGATGGTTTTAGATTTTTTTTTTTGTTCTTTTCGAGACAGGGTCTCCCTGTAGCCCCAGCTCTCCTGGAACTCACTCTGTAGACCAGGCTGGCCTTGAACTCACAAAGATCCACCTGCCTCTGCCTCCCAAGTGCTAGGATTAAAGGCGTGTGACACCATGCCCAGCTTAGATTTTAAAAAATGTGTATACACAAATGTGGGTGTATGTGGTATGTGCGTGCATGCATGCATATTTGTCTTTCTGCGTCTGCATGTATGGGCATGTGCATAATTGCTGGTATACTTGGAGGCCAGAGGCCAGTCCCCTAGGACTGTGAGCTGCCTGGTGTGGGTGCTAAGAACCAAATGCAGGTCCCTGGAAAAGCAGCAAGTTCTTTAACTGCGGATGCTGATTGTGATGGTTTTATATTGCCACGGGCTAATATTTCAATGGAATATTTATGCTCAGGGTGAGATTTAATGTGAATTAAAATCCCTATTTATAAAAAAAATAAACCTCAGGGCTGGAGAGATGGCCTAGCGGTTAAGAGCGCCGACTGCTCTTGCAGAGGACCCAGGTTCGATCCCCAGCACCCACATGGCGGCTGAGAACCGTCTTTAGCTCCAGTTCCAGGGGAATCTGAACGCCCTCTTCTGACCTCCGTGTCATTGCACGACACAGGTGCACAAATGTACATGCAGACAGTACATTCATACACATAAAAGTAAACAAATAAATAAATAAATAAAGTAAAACTAATGCTCAGGTTTAGAGAAGGCCTTCTAAACGGAGCATTCATTTTAGCTTCTTACAGCAGGGAATAGAAACTTCTCCAAAGAGTAACCAAGGCAAGTCTCCAGATCTCAAAAGTCCACGCCTCTGGCTTTGGCTTGTGAAGCAAGTTGCTCTGGATTCCTCAGTCCTTGGCTTCTGTGCTCATCTTCTCTTCTGCTTGTGTGACTGTCCCTCTCTGGCACCTTTGCTGTCTGCTTTGTCCTGTCCTTAGGCCAGAGTTCACTCCTTAGCCACATGCACACTCAAGAGTGTGTGGCGAAGATCATGTGCTCTGTGCTTGCTTTCCTGAGCACCTCAGCTGCCCACCCTGTCTTCGGTGCTCTGCCCTGACAGCTCATTCATCCCTTCTCATCATCTAATAGGAGCTTGCTGCATCCAAGCCTGATGGACCTTCCTTCTTCTTTTAAATGTGCCAAATCAGGCAAAGTCTTTGGAACTAGCTATGCTGCCCAGACTGGTCTCCATCCCAGAGATCCACCTGCCTGTCTGTTGTGTGCTGGAATTACAATCACCTGTCTCAAAGAACACCCCTCTCACTAGCTGTCCTCTCCCAAGCTCCATTTTACTTTCCTTGTAGCACTCTATAGAAAATGCTCCATGTATTTATGGCTTGGGGTTGTCTGCTCTTACCCCTAGAGTGTTAAACAATCCATATGCTAAGTTAAGTGTTGTGACTAAAACTAAATACAAAAGAAGAAAGCTATTTGGCTTCTAGAAAGATGAACAGGCAAATATTAAACATAATTACTAAAACACCAGCAATGTCTTTTTTAGACATTTAGCAATTTTAGAGCTTATCAAGTTAATAATTAACAATAACCACCACATACACCATGTGTCCACCTAAAAATTCCTTCACTCTGGAAGAAGAAAGGACACTGAAGAAGGGTCAGTTTTTGTGCCAGTACCAAGCTGTTTTTTTTTGACTATAGCCCTGTAGTATAGTTTGAAGTCTGGTATAGAAATCCCCCCTGTGTAGCTCTTTTCACTCAAGGTTGATGTTACCATATAGCCTGAGAACAGGGCCAGTCATTCAGACTTCAAGTATTTCTTCCACCCAGAACTGAGAGAGAACTTGTTCCTGCCATTAACCAGTGACTTCATTGACATTTGGTACATAGAACTTTTCCATCACTCTGGAGTGAACCAGACGGCTCCTCTACTCAACGGCAAACTGAGACGAGCGTGAGAAAGTGCTTGACTAAATCCCCACTACACTTTATGACAGATGGGGACCAGCATGCCATGGTTTGGTCCGTAGGGGAGATCTGTTCCTCCTTATCCACCACCTACACTGGCTAAACTCACTCATAAAATACTTTTTAAAAGGGAAATGTAGTTAACTCTGGGTGCCCAGGTGTCTTTTCTTTCTTTTTTTTTTTTTTTATTCTTGTTTCAACGAGATGCCATGATAAAAGTAACTTAAGGGAGAATGTATCTATTCAGCTCCCAGTTCAGGGTCCATTACCTTACCTCAGGGAAGTTCCAGGAGCAGGAATGAGAGAACTGATGACATTACAACCACAGGCAAAAGTGGAGAGCAGTGAACTAAAGCTGGCATGCCAGTGCTCAGCCCTGCCCAGAGAATGGTGGCAACTACAGTGGACGATCGTCCCACTCCATTAATGGATCAAGATAAGCCCTCACAGACATTTTATTTTATTTTTTTATTTTTATTTTTTTGTCTTTTTGAGACAGGGTCTCCCTGTAGCTCCGGCTGTTCTGGAACTCATTATGTAGACCAGGCTGGCCTTGAACTCACAAAGATCCACCTGCCTCTGCCTCCCAAGTGCTAGGATTAAAGGCGTGAGCCATCACACCCGGCTTCACAGACATTTTAGAGGCCCCCTTTCAGATGATTTTAGCGCTTATCAAGTTAATAATTAACAATAACCACCACATACACCATGTGTCCACCTAAAAATTCCTTCACTCTGGAAGAAGAAAGGACACTGAAGAAGGGTCAGTTTTTGTGCCAGTACCAAGCTGTTTTTTTTTGACTATAGCCCTGTAGTATAGTTTGAAGTCTGGTATAGAAATCCCCCCTGTGTAGCTCTTTTCACTCAAGGTTGTTTTGGCTATTTGGGGTCTTTTGTTTTCCCAAATGAAGGTAAGGACTTTTTTCCCCAAGCCTATGAAAAAACACTTGGGGATTTTAGTTGGGATTGCATTAAATCTGTACAAGAGTTGGGTAGAATGGACATTTTTACTATATTAATTTTCCCAATCCATGAGCATGAGAGGTTTTTCCATCTTCTGATGTCTTCTTCAATCTCCTTCTTCAGGGGTTAAAATTTTTTTTGTGGAGATCGTTGGTGTCTTTGCTTAGGTTTGTTCCTAGGTATTTTATTGTTTTTGAGGCTATTGTGAGTGGGAAGGTCTCCTTGTATTCATTCTTCAGATGCTTGTTTTTGGTGTAAAGAAAGGCCACTGGTTTTTCTAGGTTAATTTTGTATTCTGCCACTTTACTGAAGCTCTTACTTGTTTCTAGGAGTTTTCTGGTGGAGTTTTTAGCATCCCTTAAGTAAACAACCATATAATCAGCAAATAGGGAGAGCTTGACTTCCCCTTTTTCAATTAGAACTCCTTTAATTTCATTTTCTTGCCTTTTTGCCCTAGCAAGTGTTTCAACTCACCCTTGGAGAGCACAAAGTCAGGTTTGAAGGGCACAAAATTCTTCTAATGATCCGTGTCAATCTATTGCAGCCCATTTACTTCTCAGCCTATTGAGTGCTGGAATTAAAGGCATACGCACCACACCCAGCACTTTCAGCAATCTTAAAGCTTTATGTTTCACATTTAGATTATTAGTCCACCTAATTTTTAATGCACAGTGTGAGGAAACTATCTAATTTTATTTTTCGCATAGATTCACTCACAACACTTGTTAAGGAAATTATAGCCACTGATTTGTACCAGCACCAGAACCAGAATCATCTGACACTTCTTTTTTTCATTGTGGTATTTTTATAAATGTGTATAATGTCGTTGGATGATACTTGTCCTGCTGATCCTCTTCCAGCTAATCATTCTTCTTTAATTTTTTATTTATTTTTAAGGGATTCACAATATAAGAGCACAGTTGTTTTCAGATCACATTAACGTTGCTCAGTTTGCCATACAATTAGGTAATTGCTGCTAGCATCCACAAATGGATGTTTTTCTGGGACTGTGTTACTTCACTTAGCATAATATCTTCTAGTTCCATCCATTTACCTGCAAAGTGCATGATGTCATCTTTCTTTACCGCTGCATAGAACTCCATTTGTAGATGTTCCACATTTTCTCTATCCACTCGTCATGTAGGGGCACTGGGTTGGCTCTAGCTCCTTGCTATTGTGAGGAGGGTGCAATACATGGCTTGTGCATGTATCTCTGTGGTAAGATGAGTCTTTGGGTACATGCCAGGAGTGGTATGGCGGCAGGTGGCAAGTTCATTCCAAGTCTTCCAAGAGTTCTCCACACTGCTTCCATAGTGGCTGTCGAGTTTACATCCCACCAGCAGTGGACGAGTGTTTCCCTTTCCCACAACCTCTCCAGAACTTGTATCATTTGTTTTTCTTGTCCTAGCAGTCTTATTGGAAGTGAGATGATATCTATAAAGTGGTTTAAATTTGCATTTCCTTTAATTATTTATAGACATTGAACACTTTTTTTTTTTTTATTTTGCTTCACTTTTTGAAGTCTCTGTTTCAGTTCTTTCTCCATCTTTGAGTGAGTCATTGTTTTCTTTCTTTCTTTGTTTTTTGAGTAATTTTATATATCCGGAAATCAATGCTTTGTCAGATGTATTGCGGTGAAGTTTTCCTGCCCAACTCTGCTTTTTCTTCACTTCCTTGTTTCTTTTGATGTACAGAGCTTTTGAGTTTAATGAGTCCCATTTGTCAATTGTTGACTAATTCTTGAGCAGCGCTGTCTGATTTAGGAAGTCTTTCCTACGCCTATGTCTTGTAGACGCTGCCAACTTTTTTCTTCTATATTACCTTCAGAGTTGGCTTCAGCTTTTGAGGTTTTTGACTCCATCTGGAGTTGATGATTGTACAGGGTGAGAGTAGGGGTTTAATTTCATTCTACAAAAATGGTGATCCTGCCAACACCACTTGCTGAAGATGCTGTCCTTTCCTCCATTGTGTCTTCTTGGCCCCCTTGTCAAATATGAGGTGGCTGAAATTGTATGTTGATCAAGTTTGGATCTTCAGTTTGTTCCATTGGTCAACGCGGTCTGTTTTGTGCCAGTACCAAGCTGGCACAAAAAATATTCCAAGCAAATGGTAACAAAAAGAAAGCAGGTGTTGCTATTTTAATATCAGACAAAATAGACTTCAAAGTAAAATAAATCAGAAGAGACAAAGAGGGCCATTACATCTTTACCAAAGGAACAATTGACCATGAAGATTTCACAATCATGAATATATATGGACTAAACTCTGGTCCACCAAACTTTATAAAGACAATTAACCCCAGCACAGTCATAGTAGGAGAATTCAATACCCCACTAAGTCCTTTGGACAGATCCACCAGACAAAGAATAAACAGAGAGACATCTGAACTGAATATACCAATACATCAAATGGACACTTCAATAAGACAATACCTATACTGATATATTCACCAAATACCAGAAGTATCTTTCTATCATCACCCCATGGAACATTTCCAAATCAACCACATACTGGACACAGAAAAAACCTCATCAGACAAAAAGATTGAAATAATTTCATGTATCTATCAGACCACAGTGCAATAAAGCTCAATATCAACACCAGGATAAGTCTACTATCTACAAGAACACATGAGAGACTAAAACAACACTCCTGAATAACGAATGGGTCAAGGAAGAAATAAAGAAATAAAAGCATTCCTGGAACTGAATACACAATGATAATCAACACAAACAAAACTTTGCGGATACTTTAAAAGCAGTCCTGCTGGCATGTTGGTGCATATCTTTAATTCCAGCAGTCAGGAGGCAGAGACAGGTGGATCTCTGTGAGTTCAAGACCTGCCTGGTCTACATAGTGAGGTCCAGGCCAGCAGGGACTAAAGGGAGACCCCATCTTAAAAAGACCAAAAAAAAAAAAAAAGCAGTCCTAAGACGGGAAGTTTATAGCCCTGGGTGACTACACATTAGAAAAACGAAAAAGAGCACAAGTGAACGATTAACACTGCAGCTAAAAAACATTGAGAGAACAACAACAAATGAACCCTAAACACAACACACAGGAAGAAATAACAAAAATCAGAGCAGGAAATCAATGAAATAGAAACAAATAAAACAATACAAAAAATCAGTGAATCCAAAAGTTGGTTCCTTGAGAGAAGTAAAAAAGAAACGACCTCTAGCCCAGTTAACGGAAAGAAAGAAGAACAACTCCAAATGAATAGAATCCTGTGATGAAAGGAGAAATATCACAACAGACAATGAAAAGATCCAGACAATCATATGGGAACACTTCAAAAACCTATACTCTACTAAGTTTGAAAACCTAGGAGAAATGGATGAATATCTGAAATCCTGGGAATCACCAAAGCTCAACCAAGAAGAAATTGACAGCTTAAATAGACCCATAATATATGAAGAAATTGAAGATGTACTAAGAAACCTACCAGCTAAAAAAAGCCCAGGCCCAGATGGTTTCATGGCAGAATTCTATAAAACATTTCAAACAGACTTACAGCCATTATTACTCAAACTGTTCAGAAGGATACAAACAGATGGAATTCTCCCAAATTCCTTCTATGAAGCCAGCATCACTCTCATACCAAAACCAGGCAAAGTTACAACCAAAAAGGAGAACTACTAGACCCATCTCATTATTGAACACAGATGCAAAAATTCGCAACCAAATTCTTGCAAACGCATACAGACCCACATCAAGAAGATCATCCATCATTGACCAAGTTGGATTCATACCAGAGATGCAGGGATGGTTTAACATACAAAAATCAATAAATATAATAAAACATACAAATGCGCTAAAGAAAAACCACCAAATCATCTCAATTGATGCAGGGAAAAGCCTTTGACAAAATCAGCACCCTTCATGCTTAAAGTCCTAGAGGGCAATGGACTGGAGGATCATCATTCCTCAATGTAATCAAAGCCATATATGGGAGACCCAGCCAACATCATCCTATATGGGGAAATGAAGAACGCATTCCTTTAAAGTAGGAATCTTGGCAAGGCTGCCCCTGTCACCACTTCTCTTCAATACAGTGCTTGAAACACTTGCTAGGGCAAAAAGTGCAAAAGGTAGGATTACTAATGGAAAGAATCGGGGCTGGAGAGATGGCTCAGCAGTTAAGAGTGGTTAAGAGCTCTTGCAGAGGATGCACATTCGATTCCCAGCATCCACATGACAGCTAAGAACAGTCTTTAAGCCAGGCGTGGTTGCTCACACCTCTAGTCCTAGCACTTGGGAGGCAGAGGCAGGTGGATCTCTGTGAGTTAAAGGCTAGCCTGGTCTACAGAGTGAGTTCTAGGCCAGCTGGGGCTATAGGGAGACCCTGTCTCAAAAAAGACAAAAAAATATAAATAAATAATATGGGAAATGAACTGCACATTTCAATTAGAAGACTTAACATGGGACTGAAGTAAAAACATCACTTGTTCCTCCTGACCATGGAGGAAGATGTGAAAATGGCAGGTGTCAAAAAAGCCAATTGGGGGGCTGGAGAGATGGCCTAGTGGTTAAGAGCGCCGACTGCTCTTGCAGAGGACCCGGGTTCGATCCCCAGCACCCGACATGGTGCTGAGAACCACCTGTAACTCCAATTCCAGGCTAGAACTCCAGCTTCCGGCGAGGGAATCCGAGACCCCTCTTCTGACCCCGTGGCATTGCCATGACACGCGAGTGCACAAACCTACATGCAGACAGTACATTCATAACAATAACAAAAAAAAGCTAATTATTGCTCTCTTGCACATGAAAAAAGATTCAAATATTTTCAATCACTGTTTCCTTGAACAAAAATGAAAAGGGAATTTTCTCCAATATATTTGCCTTCTCTAGCAAGAATATCAAAAATTGTAAGTAACTGTTGCCTCTGTTTGCTGCACAAAAGCCAAAATGCTTTCTTAAACTCGAGTGTAATCATGTGAACAGAGCAACGGAGACAGGAAAAAACAGGAAATAATGTAGGAACAACCATTGTGTAAGTGTCCCTGTGAAACTGAGCTCCTGAGCCCAACTGTGGCCCACCTGAATTGAGAGCTGTGGTCCCCTCCCATGAGCCTGAGCTGTAGGGTCCCTCACATGAGCCTTAAACTGTTGGTTTCCTTTTTTTTAAAAATTATTTATTATTATTTTTTTATGTGTATGGGTTTTATACTGTCTGCATTGTAGGTTGTGCACCATGTTGTGCAATGCCATGGAGGTCAGGAAGAGGCATTGGATCCCTGGAACTGGAGATTATAAGAGGTTCTTAGCCACCATGTGGTGTGCTGGAATCAAACCTGGGTCCTCTGCAAGCAGTCAGTGCTCTTAACCACTGAGCCATCTCTCCAGCCCTGGAGACTGGTTTTCTTTTTCATAAGCAGGAGCTGTGTATAGTCTTTTCACATGAGCCAGAGTTGTTGTCCTCTCCTGTGAGCCTGGAGCTGTGTCCCCTCCTGCTGCTGGATAGCTTTGGTGTCAACTTGACACACCTGGGGTGAGGGAGCCTCGTTGGGAATTGGCTCCATTGGATTGGGCCTGTGGCCACATCTGTGGTGTATTGTCTTGATTGTTGAGCATCTCGACAGTATAAAAGGCAGGCTGGCATGAGCGAGAGAGCAGCCAGTTAGAGGCAGACATAAGCCCAGACAGACTAACAAGTGAGAACAGCTAGTCCTCCATCAGGCCTCCAGGTTCCTGCCCTGAGTTCCTGCTCTGGGCTCCTCTAAGTGATGAAATATGACCCAGGAGATTAAGCGAATAAACCCTTTCCTCCCCAATTGGTGTCAGAAGTAGGGTTTTTTGTCACAGCAATGGAAAGACAAACTAGGACAAAAAATTGGTTACCAGACGGAAGTGGGGTTATTGCCTACGGATGACAGACCTGGCCTTTTGGTGTTTTGGGGAAGGATTGTGGAGGCTTTTGGAATTTGGGCTGGAGAAGATCATTGAATGCCTAAAGATCGTTGCTGTGGAGCTTGGGAGCAGTTTTGCTGAAGGAGTTGTAGACGATGGAGGCCTGGCTGTGTAAGTTTTAAAGTGAAGCAGAGTACATCAGACTGTTTGTAATGTGTGGGTTCTGGTCAGCTGGGGCTGAAGAGTCAGCTGTAAGAACAAGAGACCAGAACCTGAAGGAAGTCTTTGTTGTGCTGGGACAATTTATGCTGTGATAGCTGGGCTGAAGAATCAGCTGTAATAGTTAACAAGAGGTACCAGCATCACTGTGGTGAAATCTTATGCTGTGAATCTATCTGGCAGAGAAAATCTTCAAGGTCAGCTCACAGCAAGCTGTGACCCAGAAAAGGCTGAGCCTCCATTTCGAGCCGAGAAGCCTACTTGGTAACTGTTAAGAGTCTCCTATATGGTTCCTGGTGTTGAAAATTTGAGGGGTCACGAGAGAGCCAGCCGAGGCTGGTGGCCTGTAGAGAGGAGGTCAGGAAAGGACCATTGGTGGAAGCGTGACACCTCGTTTGCTGTAAGACCCAGGATTGGCGAAGGGGTTCATGGACTGAGAAGCTGAGGTTTATGCACCCGGAGAGGGGCAGAAGAGATCCCATTGGTTAGAGGTGCTTACGCCTCAGTTTCATTAAGGGACCCCAGCAAATTCTATTTGGAATTGGCCCGGATACCCTGGCTCAATGATCACACCAAGAGTACAGCGGTAGGGTGTAAGAATGGAGTACGGCCTGGGCCTTGCTGAGATGCAGGTTTTTGTTTGGTGCCCCACAGACGGCGGCAGTAGATCGGAGAGGGGGAGTTGCCGACGACCCTTTGGTAGCCCAGCAAGATCGTGAGTGAATCCCAAGGATGTCCAGCTTTGAGCTATCTTGCTGTGACTTAAGGTTTTTGTTTGTGAGTGCCTGAATTTCTCTGTAACTAACAAGTACTTGTTTTTGGATTTACTACAGCCCACCCAGATTTATAAGAGAACTTTTATTTAGTGACAAGCACTGCGGACTTTACTATATGTTGATTTTTAGGACAAACTTTGTCAAGGATTGATATAAGGACTGCTACTGTCTTAGGTTGTGATATTGTTGTTTTAACATACATTACATTTTGGGGCGATAAGCAACTTGGAAAGGTGTTTTAATAGTATGTGTTTTGTGTGTCAAGTTGACAAGCGGTAAAATTGTGCTCCTGTTAGTTATGTGTAAACTTGACACACCTGGTTTGAGTGAGCCTCAATTGGGAATTTGGCTCCATTGGATTGGAGCTGTGGCCACATCTGTGGTGTATTTCCTTGATTATTGTTGTTGCTAGTGACGAGAGAATAAATATATTAAAAGAACGACCAAGGCTGAGCCTACTCTGATGCAAGAGAGAGCCAATTGCCAACATATGAGGAACAGCATCCTCCATGGCGATGGCTCCGAGGTTCCTGCCCTGAGTTTCCTGCCTAGGACCACTCCCATAAGTCCTGCGAAAAAGCTGGTGTGGATCCTCCTGTTAAAGCCAAAGAGATTTGTATGATATATAACTCTCTCCCTCCCCTCTCTCACCCCAATCTGCTCCACCCTACCTCTACCCCCCAAGTCTACCACGACTCCCTCCCTTTCCCCTCCGGCACTCACCCCCCCTTCTTTGGTGGCCCACCGCGCTTGCCCGCCCTCTGATCCCCCATCTCCCATGAACCCCTCTAAATCCCCCCCACCCTACACATCAGCCAAAAAACTGGTCTTTTTTGAGACCCAGTTTCCCTTGTAGCCCAGCTGTCCTGGAACTTGCTCTGTAGACCAGGCTGGCCTTGAACTTTCACAGAGATCTGCTTGCCTCTACCTCCCAATAGTGCTGGATTAGAGGGGGCGGGGCGCCCCACCAAGCCCAATGCATGCGCTTGGTTCTCTCTTATGAAGCAGGTTCAGTTCCTCTCAATTTTTAGAGAGAGCTGGAGCTGTGGTCCCCTCCCCCATGCCATGAGCCTGGAGGTCTGGTCTCCAACTGTGAGCCACAGTTCCACATTCTTCTGGTGGTGGGCTTGTGGTGGAGCAGATTGGGGAATGGAGGACTTCCTGGTGCTGGGCAGCAGCTTCAGTCTTCTATTGAATGCTGCCCTTTCACAGAGAACGCCCCTCCCGCCGGTTAGGTTACAGTGGCTTTGCCCCTTGGTTGGGTTTATGCTGGGACAGAGGAGGTATCTCTGTCATTTTAAAAATTCTAGCTTTCTTGGCATTGAACAACTATTTATCAAGAAAAGTTGACTTGCCCACCTACATTCGAAGTTCACCCTGGGCACCTTGAGGCCTTGTGTTTTGACCTATATACCCAATATATTCAGACACTAAGAGGTCTTACGACGCTTATACTTCTATCACTCTTCTGCAGCCCCATTGTATCTTCACCTGGCTGGTACAGAAAATGTAAAAAATCAAATGGAACTTCTAAAGAAAAGAAGCATAGTCTGGGAAGTTAATTTAAAAAAAAAAAAAAAAAAAAAAAAAAAAAAAAAAAAAACCAAAACCAAAAACAGAATGTTTGTGGCTGGGGACATAAGTTCGTTAAGTAGAGTTTGCTGTCCTTAGTATTCACAACAACAAGCCCTTGGTTTAGGATTCTCCAATACTAATAATAGGTAATGTGATAACATGTATGTCTTTTTAGTAACCCTCCAAACTCTAGTCACTCGGCAAATTCGTTGGTGGTTTGAATGGAGTCCCACTCATAGGCTGTAAGTATTTCAGACATTTGTCTCCAGTTGGTGGCACTTTTTTTCGAGGTCTTAGAAGGTGGTGGCCGTGTAGAGGAAGTAACGTTATTGGGGGCTGGGTTTAGTGATTTAACAAGCCTCGTTGGTCTCCAGTGCTCATCTCTCTGCTTCCTAGTGCCATTTTTAGATGTGACCCTCGGCTTGATCCTCGCTCGCCATGTCTCCCGCTACAATGGACTCTTAATTTCCCTTGGAAACCGTCAATCGTAAGCTCAAATAAACTCTCACTTTGGATATAAGTTCTTGGTCCATTTGTGTGTTTATCTCACAAACGGCAACAGAAAGAATTGACTAATACTACTATGCACTCCAGATCAATCTTTAAGGCCCAAGGACTACTCCAGCTAGATTAGCAAGTTCAAAGAGACATCATGGAGGAAATACAAGAAACACTGTACTCAAAAGATAAAGAAACAACCAGGTCAAAATACCCGTCTAACCAAACTGTCAAAACAGGTCCACAACTCCCCCAAAAACGGCCTCAAATAGAATTGATAATTATTCCATGAAAATACACTCAGACTAGCCGGGCGTGAATCAAGGTTGAGCGCACGCCTTATAAATCCTATGCACTTGGGAAAGCAGCAGAGGCAGAAGCGGGATCTATTGTGAGGTTTCAAGGCTAGCCTGTCGTACATAGGGCGGTACAGCTGGGGCTATGGGAGAGACCCTGTCTCCCAAAAAAAGATCCAAAAAAAAAAGAAAAATACACTTAGACTTTTAATAACGTAAAAAGCACATTAAAAAGGAAGGGAATTTCTGTATTCCAAATTTCAAAGATGGTTGCTTCCAGACAGACAATACCAAGTGTCTAGTGAGGGAGAGAAGTATGAATGGGAGAGGTAGGAAAGAGGATTTCAACTCTCCATGACTCCTAGTCTTTATAATAAGATGAATAAACTAACACAGATCATAAAGTCCTCTCATGAAGAATTTCCCTAGTCTTATTTACATACTTATGGGTGAAGCACACTTAGTTCTGCTTATAAACTAGCCCCCTCTCTGCACTGAGAAAAGAGGGGACAGTCTGAAAATGTTATGGCATGTTCCCTCTCTAAAGATTGGATTGACCTGTCCTTTCCCAGTTCTATGGGGGAAGGGGGCCCACTGTTTCTGTGCAAGCCCTGTGGCTCTAAAGTTCTCATGGCTACAACATCTCTACCACATTTACATTCTGTGAAGGGGAATACAGGGATCAGATCTTGGCTTTTGAACAGGATACTTGATATTTTCTTAGATTATGTGCTTCCCTCCCCTTCCTCTTTCTTCCCTCCCTCTCCTTCTATTTCTCTCTCTCCCTCTCACTTGCTCCTTTCCTTCTTTCCTTCCCTCCTTTCTTCCAGGATGCAGTCCTGGGATGGGAATTGCTGGATATAGAACTGTAGGAGTTGGTATTTTCCTTATTAGGTTCCAGTTTTGCCTTTTGTTTGATCATTCCTTGCTATGCCCATGTGGCATTTCTAAACCACATTACAGTTATGCCTGAACAAAGAAGCAGCCTGATTCTTAGCATTTCTTTTTTTAAGGTCAGGAGTGGACCCAAACCGAGAACCCATTCCTTAACATGTCTCTCAGAACTGTGCTCTGGCGCCAAGTTTCACTCTTTCTTTAATTGAAACAGTATTGTAGGAAGATCCAGTTTGAATTGGGGGCTAGTTCTCAGCTAGCACCCCTCAGGGCACCATGTAGATGGGAGTCAGGGGATTTTCTCTGACCCTGCCCCAAGGAGGAGCAATCAACGTGGCCTAGGTGCGATAACTGGGGGAGGACACAGCAGTGCTTGCAGTGCGCTCCATGGAAATTTGGGGGGGGGGCTTGTGATTGGCTCTGAGAAATTATGTTATTTTGCTTATAAAAGCAGGCTGTAGCAAGCAATAAATTGAATTATCCATTAACATCATTATGGAATTACGACTGGCCATCTTTTTTTTTAATTTATTTTGTGTCCACTCTGACAAAGGCAGGCCTGCATTTTCGGTTTCAGGTGGAGCCAGGTCTGGAGTATTGGAAAAGAGAATGCTTCAGTGGGGACACAACTGGATTTAACTGGTTTTGTTAGTGGACATAGGCTGAAGATTGGCCAACAGCCATCAGCTAGAAATACCTGTCCAGGGGTCATCAGCACCTGAGCAGGTGGCGAAAATCACTGCTAAGAGTGGGTAAATATAGCTGTCTAATGTCCCTTATGAAAGGGAGTAAGGTCCTGAGGTGCGCATCAGAAGTACCTCCTTCAGGCATGAGGCCTACGTAAAGTAGTCACAGCCGGTCTCTGTTACGAGAGGCCAGCTCCCTACAGTGGCTGTAGGCAGGTACTGTGTTACCCTTCCCTAAGCATGGCTGTGTAGTACCTGTTCATTACAAAGAAATCTTCCTACACAGTATCTTCAGCATGAATCGGGGAAGTAGTAGACACGATACACTCTTATAAAGAATTTCTGCACCTTTTATCACATAGGCCCTATTATTGGACTAACTATACACAGAAACAACAAAACAGTGTCTCTTGATAGAAAGCACATATACCTATATTCATTCATTATAGTGGGGAAAGATATGGAGGGGTCCTGTGGAATAAAAGGATGGTATGGCTCAGTGAGCTTTTTATTGCCTGGAAATTCTCTCACTCAATTAGGAGATAAGATGTATAGGAATTTGAAAAACGGGGACCCGGGGTTTAGCTTGGAGATCCTCCTGTCTATGCTCCCCAGCTCTGGGGTTAAAATTGTGCATCACAGGGCTGGAGAGGTGGCTCAGGGGGTTAAAGCACTGACTTACTCTTTGCTGTTTCTGCATGAGGCCGAGGGCTCAGTCCCCAAGCCCCAAACCAAACCCCAACTGGTGGACCCAAGTCTAAAACATTACCCATTCATAACTCCAGTTCCAGGGGATCCAACCACTCGTTCTTCTGACCTCCACACAGAGTACTGACATGTTCCCGCGCTTGCACTTATAAACATGCAGGCAGATATACTCATTTACATTGGCTTTAAAATAAAAATAATATATAAAATACTTAAAGTGTATATCACCATGTGTGGCATTTTTTTGTGGGTTCTGGGGATCAAAGTCAGGTCCTAATGGTTGTAAGATAAGTCCTTAACTGACTGACCCATTTCCTCCATCCTGAATTTTATTTTTATAGATTGGCTACTTGTTTTATAAATTAGGTGCAGTTTGTAATTATATTTACAAAAAATTTTATTATTCTTTTTTTCTGTGAACTAACAGAACTCTTTAAAAATACCAGTGAGTTTTAGAAGTACAGCAGGCAAACACACTTTAGTACAAGAAAGTAAATATAATCTTGTACCAGCCACTGGCAGTATATTGGGTTTGATACTTTTATACTCATAAAGTATCTGACTGTGATGGAAGGGTCGAGCAACCAATTTAAAATAAAAACAGGACCGAGTATGTTGAGTTGGAGATGTTGCTCCGTTGTGTTACCAACGGAGGGCTTAACTCGTTGAGTAGCAAATCCCTGACCTCAAGGATGCAAAAGTTTTGTGGAGACTGATAGAGTACAAGAGACTAGCTTTCACACCCTATACAAACAGTGGAAGAAATGGCTGCCATGAACTTTAGTTAGCTAGGTTTTCCTTGAGAGAGTCCTGGGTGGGAAGGGTCCACACCTAAAGCTCTGGCCTGGAAGTACTTTTCCATAGGAGGTGGTGAGAAGGGGAAGGGGGCATTTGGAGTAGTCCAGGGCTGCCAGAGATGCTCAGTTGTACACTCAGCAATCAAGTGCTTTGCACCCTTCTTTCCATTCTTTCTTATTAGGTGGCTGTCTCCTCTGCAGTGTAAAGTATACGGCCCATGCCTGGGCAGAGTAGTAAGAGAGCCAGATAGATATTAAGGCTCCCTTGATGGAATGCTTTCCCTGAAGTCTTTTTTTTTTTTACATCTCATTCAGAATTATGTCACATGTCGGTGCCTGGATGGAGTGCAGAGATTTGCCTGTTTTAGTTTACAGCTTCTTTGGCAAAGGAAAGACAACAGAGGGATACAGGTGGCTTTCCAGTAGCCAGTGTGTACACTCATTTCTTTCTTTTTTTTTTTTTTGTTCTTGAGACGGTCTCCCTGCAGCAGCCCCAGCTGTCCTCGCAAATCTCATATCTGTGTCAGACCAGGCTGGTTTGAATTCACAAAGATCTGCTGCCTCT
The DNA here is from genome assembly GCA_009823505.1 of Rhizomys pruinosus. Classification (NCBI taxonomy): domain Eukaryota; kingdom Metazoa; phylum Chordata; class Mammalia; order Rodentia; family Spalacidae; genus Rhizomys; species Rhizomys pruinosus. The sequence goes on along the minus strand of VZQC01011008.1, from coordinate 1,022,010 downwards.
GCTTCCCAAGTTGCTAGGATTAAAGGGCCTGCACCACCACACCATGTGTACATTCATTTTTTTAATTTTCAATTTTTTACTGACATTTGTATAATTTCCACTACATCAAACAACTCCAAGGTGAATACAATCGTAATCACCTTTTACTCCCCCTTTTCTCCACTGGCCCCCTCCCCCACAGCTCCCCCTCCTCAGGGATTCTCCATACATTCTGTTTCATTTGGTGGTTAACTTATGTGCCAAATTAGTGTCCCTGGCTATTCCTCAGTGCCAGATTCAGGGTCCACTGATCTCTATCTAGTCAGCCTATCCAGAGTTCCTAAACTTTAGATCAGCTCTTCCTCACTAAATAGCAATTAGCTGCCAATATTTATTCTGCTAAGATGAGGTTTCTGCTTCCCATTTCCCCAGTTCCATGCGGGGTTTTTGTCTGCTTGAGTTTGCATGGGTTTGTCCTTTGTGCATGCTGACACCTTTTGCGGGTGTTTGGCTCAATATGTGAGCAGGGCCCCAGGAGCTTCTAGGATTCCAAGATTTCCACATAGTCATAGCGTCCACCTCTCTGGCTCTTACAATCTTTTCTGACCCCTTTCTCAATAGTCCCTGAGCTTTGGTGACACGACACTTAATATAGGAGACTCATCCATGGACCTACACTCTCCAGACTTCATAATATTCTCCACGGTTGGCCTCTATTTTTATTTTTTCCACATTAAAATTTATATTTTTATTTAATTTATTATCAAAAATCTAGATCCTGATAGTTCCTTTCGAACCGCCCCATCCCCCCCACCAAGAGCTCATGCATTTCTGCCCAAACCTGCCTTCATCTTACTTTCTCCGTCGTTTACTTTCAATTATTCTCCATGAGGGAAGTTTATTATTTTGGGCAGTAGTTAACTGTTTCAGTTAGTCCTTCGATGCAGTCATTTCTGTTGTTATTTGTTGTTTCCAACATTGCATCACTCCCAAACTGCTGGAACAAAAAGCCCTCAGAGGGGCCTGCACTAAGAAATACTTACAGCTTAAAACGGTATTAGGCACCAAACTAGCATTCTCCATCAAGATGAGGCTCAGATATACCATGTCGTTTGTTTCTGACTGTGATTACTTTTCACCTAGCATGGATGATCCTTCTTTAGGCTCCAGCATTTTCTGCAAACAAGCAAATATCATGATGTCGTCTTTTATTACTGCTTGCATAGAACTCCATTGGGTAAATTTATCACATTTCTCTATTCCACTCATCAGTTGAAGGGGCATTTGGGTTTTTGGTTCCAGCTCCTTTGCTATTGTAGAGAGCTGCAATAAACACAAATTGGCCGATGCATGTATCTTTTCAGTGGGGTGAGTCTTGAGGTACATGCCTAGGAGTTGGTATGGCTGCGGTGGGGTGGCAAGTTCATTCCAAGTCTTTCCAAGTGTTCTCCACACTGCTTTCCATTAGTGGCGCGTTACAATTCATTTCTGAAGGTAGCTCGGTATCTCAGATAAGGTAACCAAAAACACAAGTTGGAACAATTTTGAAATGAAAACCAATTACACAAAACGGGGACACGCAAGGAAATCGTAAAAGCATAGAGGATGGGCCAGGGGTGATGGTGCACACCTTTAATCCCAGTACTTAGGAGGACAGGATGTTGAAGGCCCCTTTGGGCCACATAGTCAGATCCTGTCTCAAAACAAAAACAACGAGGTTTGGTGGCATATGCCTCTAAAAACTCCAGAACTTGGGAGGCAGATCTCTTTGAATTTGAGGCCAGCTTGATCTACATATTAGTTGTCCCAGCCAGCCAGGGCTACTTAGTGAGACCATTTCTCAAAAACAAACAAAAACCCACCCCAGCCACCCCCAAACAGAAGACCAATCCCCCCAACCTAAACAAAAACTTCAAAAAACCTAGAACAAACCCAAAACAAGACAAAAATCCAGCGAACATATGGCTAACAGAGGAAAGGAAATGAACTGGGTCAATGTGACTACTCTTTCATTTATTTTTTAAAAATTGGGGGTCCTGGTGAGATGGCTCGCTGAGTAAAGGTGTCTGCTGTGAAGTCTATTATCTGAGTTCAGTCCCTGCAGCTCACCTTGTGGAAGAGGAGAACTGACTTCTTCAAGTTATCAGCCAACCTCCACATGCATGCCATGGCATGGCACATACAAATGCACAAAATAAATAGACATAAAATTTGTAGAGAAAGCATTGAAAGATGGATCTTCATGACTTTTCTTTTTTTTTTAAATTTTTATTTATTTCTGTAGTTGTATGAATGTAACTGGTCTGCATGTAGGTTTGGTCAGCACCGTGGTCGGGCAAAGCCCGGAGGTCAGGAAGAGGGCGTCGGATTCCCCTGGGAACTGGAGTTCACCTGGAATTGGAGTTTTACAGACGGTTCTCAGCATCCAGCGCAAGCCGCGAAAAAAAAGACATGTGGGTGCTGGGGATTGAACCCGGGTCCTCTCGAAGAGTCATCGGTGCTCTTAACCGCTAGGCCATCTCTCCAGCCCCCTCATTTTGACATGTTCATACAGGATTATCATTGTACCTTGCTCATTTTCTTCCCTTAGGTATGCTCCACTGTCCCCACACCTCACAGTCCCCTTCCTTCCCTTGAACAGTCCCCTGTTGCTTTCATGTCAGTATGTCAATTTTGTTACAGAAGTGATGTTGATTGAGTCTTGACTCTGCTTCCTTTGACAAATATACACATTTCAAATAAAATGCAGTGGTTCTTAAAAACATAAAGTCACACATGCACAGAGTTTAAATAGAATTTTATGAGACAGTTCAAAAACAAACAAAACCCCTCAGCAACCCCTTTCACTTCTAATTTTTTTTTCCTGGAAGGAACCATTTTATTTTATTTTATATTATTTTATTTTGAGACAGGGTCTCCCTATTGCCCCAGCTGGCCTGGAACTCACTCTGTAGATCAGGCTGGCTTTGAATGCACAGAGGTCTGCTTGATCAAGGGAACAATCAAGCAAGAAGACAGTAACAATCTTGAATATAAATACATCAAACTCTGGTGCACCTAGTTTCATAAAAATAGTACTATTGGTGAAAAAAATTTTCATATATATATATGAAAAGCCAACTGCACATAGCTGAAGAGGTCATAGATCCTAGACAAACCCTATGTCTATCATGTCCCTACACAAATGTAATATCTTATTGTATAATAAATATGGACCTGCATCCTTATATCTATAGACAGGTATACCTTTCACCACTCATCAAAAAGCTTCTTTTTGTAACAGATGCAGACTATTACAGAGTTCTACAACTGGTCAAACTCAGAATAAGTGCCTGTGAGATGCCCAGCTCTAAGTGACATATTTACAATGCAACCTGTACACCTAAGGCTCAAGGAACATCACTGAACAGAGGTTAGAGAGAATACTGATGCATTTCTCAACTCTCACCAGTGAAGCTTCCTCATGCAACAGAGGGTGATTAACACAGAAAGTCACAACAGGTCAAAATGTAGAGAACAAGAGAGTTCAGAATACATGTCTCTGGAAAGGACTCCTGTATTAAACCTCACCTACCCAGTACTCAGGGACCATTGTGAATGAAGAGGGGCTAAAGATTCCAAGAGCCAGGAGCAGTGGATGACCATAAGCAAACAGAGGTTTCCAGAGTTTTCAAGGGAACTTGTTTATATGAACTTATAGCAATGGTGTCAGCATGCATAAGACCCATTGCAAACTCAAACCAGACAAAAGCCAGCATAAACCTGGGGACATGGGCAAGAACTCCCAACCTTAGCTGAGGAACTATTAACAGGTGATCACTGCTGGGTGAGGGAGGGTTTGTCTTCTTTAAGAGAGTGACACTAAATCGGCTGACCAGACTCCAGTGGAGGAATTCATACGGAGGGTTATCTGGGGACACAAAGTTGAGTTGATAGGCCTTAACATACATGACCGAATGCATGCAATCTGGTGAGAGGGTCTATGTGAGGGGTGCAGAAAGGGGAGGAGTCTAAGCTATGATCAAGATGTATTGCATGAAAAGCACAAAAGTTTATTTGAAATGTATTTTGAAAAAAGTTTGTGTGTGTGCGTGTGTGCGCATGCGTTCACATGCACACACTTCTGTCTTGGCATGAGTGTGAATGTCAGAGGATAACTTGTTGAAGATGGTTCTCTCCTTCTACCATGTGGGTCCCAAGGACCGAGCTCAGGAACACAGTCTTGGTGGCACATACCTGTACCTTCTGAGCCATCTCACTGGACCCACGTTGATTTTTTTAAAAACTAACTTTTGAAATCTTCCATCATTATTTATCTTTGAGTTCAGTGGTTGAGGAGTGGCGATCTTTAGGAGGAGTAATGCTGCCTTGCTTTTTCATGCTCCTTGCTCCTCTGGGATTTGTACATCTGTGGGCTTGGATGTCTTCTGTTTTTTTTTTTTTTTTCTTTTACCTGGTCTCCAATTCCCCATGTAGACCAGGCTGGCCTTGAACTCATAGAGATCCACCTGCCTCTGCCTTCTGAGTCCTGGGATTAAAGGCTTGTGCCACCATGCCCAGCTTTTCTCGTTTTTTTGTTTTTTTTTTAAATTTTATTTATTTATTTAATTATTTTTTAGTATTTTATGTGTATGAGTGTGTAGGAAGCTTTCTTTTTTTAAAATTCTTTTTAAAATTTTATTTATTTTTTATGTGTGTGAATGTATTGTCTGCATGTAGGTTTGTGTACCCGTGTCATGCGGAGGTCAGAAGAGAGTGTTGGATTCCCCTGGAACTAGAGTTAAAGATGGTTCTCAGTCACCATGTGGGTGCTGGGGATCGAACCTGGGTCTTCTGCAAGAGCAGTCAGCGCTCTTAACTGGCAGGCCATCTCTCCAGCCCAGGAAGCTTTCTTTTAATGCCGAAAAGGGACCACGTGGCCCTGCTAAGGGGAATGGGGACACAGTGCCCACTTTTCAGACACTGTGGGGAGCTGACCCCTTAGTGCAGAGGTCAGCTGGCTACTTCCTGTAGCCCAGCCAGAGTGGTACTTCCAACTCAGTCCCTTAGCCTGGACCCATGAGACACATGTTCCACTCTTGGCTGTGGCTTCTCACCTGCCCAGAGCCTGGACAGGAATTTCAGGCTGATGGCTGATTGCCTCCCTTCAGCCAATACCCACTTACAACACCAGATACCCAGATTGGTGATCTGCAAAGGAATCTCTTTCCAACCCACTGGCCACCCTAATGAAATGCAGGCCTACCTTAGCCTGTATGCATGCAATAATTAATAAAAATAATGGCTGGGAATTCCATAATGATGTTACTATGAAATTCAAATTTATTCCTTGCTATAGCCTGCTTTTATAAAATAAATGACGTCGGTTCCCAGAATCAATCATAAGTCCCCCAACACTGTGCCACGGCACATCGTTGCCCCACCCAGCATCACACACCTAGGCCATGCTGCTTGCTCCTCCTTGGGGTGGGGCCAGGCCCTCCGCCGTGAGGTACCCTGAGGTGTGCTAGTTGGAAAGCCAGCCTGCAATTCAAGTTGGATTTCCCTACATGAATGTACTGTCTACATGTAGGTAGGTGCACCTGTGTTGTGCAATGCTGCGGAGGTCAGAAGAAGGTATCAGATTCCCCTGGAATTGGAGTTAAAGAGGGTTCTTAGCTGCCATGTGGGTGCTGGGAATCAAATCTGGGTCCTCTGGAAGAGCAGTCAGTGCTCTTAACCATTGAGCCATCTCTCCAGCCCTTTTTTAAGCCCTATTTTTAAGAAAATATTTTACATTTAGTTATTTGTGTTTTTTGAGGCAGGGTCTCTCTGGGTATGAAACTCACTTATGTGGACCATGTTAGCCTCAGTCTCACAGGGATCTGCCTGCCTCTGCCTCCTGAGTGCTGGGATTAAAGGCATCTACCACCATGCCTGGGTATTATTATTTTTTAATTATGTGTACATGTGTCTGGGTTTATGCATGTAAGTGGAGTGCCCACAGATTCTCTTAAAGCTGAAGTTACAGGCAGGTATAAGACCCCTGATGTAGGTGCTGGAAGCCCCCTGATGTAGGTGCTCTTCCTCTGGAAGAGCAGTATGTGCCTTTACTTGCTGAGCCATTTCTCCAGTCCTTCTCTTCTGGTTTTATAAGATTTTCTTATTGAATAACCTACTTTTGATTGCTCAGTCTCCAATATTGCCCATGAAGGAAGAAACATTGCTATAAGAGCAATAATATCAAAACATACAAGATACAGAAATACACTTAAAATTGATTTATGCTCACGAATATACATCACTAATGCTCATAAAATAGAAAATGGCAAAATTAGTGCAGAATGCTCTGTGAAATTAAAAATTATTTGAGGCAGCTGGGTGTGGTGGCCTTTAATCCCAGCACTTGGGAGGCAGAGGCAGGCAGATCTCTGTGAGTTCAATGCCAACCTGGTCTACATAGTGAGTTCCAGGCCAGCTGGGGCTATAGGGAGACCCTGTCTCAAAACANTCACTAATGCTCATAAAATAGAAAATGGCAAAATTAGTGCAGAATGCTCTGTGAAATTAAAAATTATTTGAGGCAGCTGGGTGTGGTGGCCTTTAATCCCAGCACTTGGGAGGCAGAGGCAGGCAGATCTCTGTGAGTTCAATGCCAACCTGGTCTACATAGTGAGTTCCAGGCCAGCTGGGGCTATAGGGAGACCCTGTCTCAAAACACACAAAAAAGACCCCCCAAACTAAAAGTATAGTTTAAAGTGTTTGGGGGGATATAATGGGGACCCTGAAGCACTGGAACAGCTTCTTTCTGGGTTCTCAAAACTTGGGGTCTCAAAAAAAATTCAGGAGGCAGAGGCAGGCAGATCTCCATGAGTTCAAGGCCGGCCTGGTCTACATAGCGAGTTCCAGGCCAGCTGGGACTAAAGGGAAACCTTGTCTCAAAAAGACCCAAAAGAAACAAAACAAACAAACAAACAAACGAACCCCAAATGGCTTGGAGTCCATCATATATTTGTATCTGGGGGATTTTCAGTTACTGTTGTGGACTCTTGTCTTTCCTGTGTGTTATGCTGCTGTTGACTCCACACTGGGCAAGTCTGTCTTTCTAGGATCGTCCCTTCTATGCATCCCAGGGACCTGTGCTGGTCACATTTGACTTTTCAGTTTGTGAGCTAAGCAGGTTTTCTTATCCTGCAGATCTTACCCAGGGTGGCTAATGTTCTAGCTGGACAGAGTCTTCCAAATGGGTTTGTGTCCTTGTTCAATGCCTTTGAGTCACGTGTGACTGAATTCCACAAGCTGTCCTTCCCTTCTTGGCTCAGCTCTAGGACTTGTCTCCTGCTTACAGGCTGACAGTCTCTAGGCTTCGCTCCCACAAGAAGGGGGCAGGGAAGACCACAGGAGATCACCCGTGGAACTGAGCGGACTCAAACGCGGAGAGTCAGGGAGAATTGGAACTCCGTTTATTTTCTGTCAGTGAGGTCTATATATTGGAGGCTACTGTGTTCTGGGCAAGAAAGTGGGGAGCAGGAGTAAAGGAAGGGTGAGCCACCTTGGTTCTAATGGGGGGGGGGCTGCAGAGCTCCAGTTTGTGCAACAGCTAACTAGAGGTGTGACATTTTGTTCAATGACTCAAGGGAAGGGGCCTGGAACTTTGCAGAGATAGGGCGAAGCAAGAATCATTGTAATATCCCGACTCTTCCTGCTACAGATGACTCTGAATGCCCACAGAGATATCAGATAACTGGAGATCTTTTGGGACAGGTCTTACAAGTTCTCCATTCAAGCCACACACAAAGTTTCATTCCCACAGGTTCGTGTGGGAAGCAACCAGTGACTCTGACCAGGTGGAGGATCTGTGTTCTAGCTCTTGTCAGTATCCATCTGGAGAGTCCCTGGTCTCTATATCAGTGAGCAGCAGATTGCTCTGTATACTGACCCTCCAGGGAGGGGTCACTGCCACCCCAAACCTGCTACTGGATCTGAGGCTTGAGAGCACTGTATTCCTGTGTGTCGGTTCACCTCTTTTCCTCAGGCTACATCCAGCTTGCTGTGTGTGTGTGTGTGTGTGTGTGTGTGTGTGCGTGTGTGTGTGTGTGTGTGTGTGTTGTCTGTGTCCCCTCCTGCTGCAGGGGAATTTATTTTTTAAATTTACTTTTCAGCTGTTTTGTCATTGAGTTCTTGAATTTCTGAAACTGTTCCTCTTTTTGGAACAAGAGTCTATTCTTTTTTAAAAAATTTTATTTATTTTTGAATGTGTATGAATGTACTGTCTGCATGTAGGTTTGTGCACCCGTGTCGTGCTATGCCGCAGAGGTCAGAAGAGGGTGTTGGATTCCCCCGGAACTGGAGTTAAAGACGGTTCTCAGCCGCTATGTGGGTGCTGGGGATCGAACCCAGGTCCTCTGCAAGAGCAGTCGGCGCTCTTAACCGCTAGGCCATCTCTCCAGCCCAAGAGACTATTCTTATAACAAGGTCACACAAATTCCTCACTTTCTGTAAGGTTACCTCTTTTATCAAACAAAGATTGTGAGGAGCAGGCATAAGCATGCAAGCTGTATCAACTCAAAACCTGTGCAGTTTTAATTAACCGGTGGGTTTTGTATCTTTGTGCAAGTGTTCTTGTAATGCAACATTATCAACTAAACTTTTGGAGTCCTTTTAAAAATTTGACCAACTAAATTTATTGTCAACCACTATGGAGTATAAGTTTGGGAATTTTTTTTCAGTTATTTAAACTTCCTTTGCTCAATACTCCTCCAAACTGCCTCTACCCGTAAACTCTCTAATGGCCGACTGCCCGATCATGGAGAGAAGACTCCCAGTCCCTACCTAGGCTCTGCTGAGTCAGCTTTCACAGCTTAATGCGATTCTCACACACACACACACTGGAATGAGAAGCACCGATTTAGAACTTGGCACTGGGCCGGCATTTGAACCTGATTCTCTCCGTACCAAGGAGGTGAGGAGACCAGCCCAACAGTAACAGCTGTGCCAAGAACAGGCTGGACCCAGGGACACACTCGGACACTTCACACTATACCAAGTCCTGCTTGCACAGGAAGACAATCACTAAAGACAGGCTGCCTTAGCAAGGGACCTCAGGGACATCTGCAGGCCGTGGAGCAGGGGGAAAAGGGCGGAACAGGAAAGGGAGGAAAGAGAGTTCCTGCACTCCCAAACCACACTTTGTCTAGGTGCTACTTTCTCCTTTTAGCACACAGCTCTGCCCACCATCCGTTCACTTGACCTCTTCCTCTAGTTGCATTTTGCTCCATATTAGAATTCCTCCACGAATTAGAAAGTTTAAGTCTTCAGGGATGGAATGCGCCTGTTTTCTTAGTTCGGCAGTTCGGTGCTTTTATGGTGTAGCCATGGTGAAACCTGAGTCATCTGAGGATAGTTGGTGCCAAAGAGGGTGTCGGGAGGCGACTACAGGCAAACCAGGGCTCAGAAGAGTTGGAGATCAGTAACTGTGGCCCCTTCCTTTATTTTCGGAGAGGTGCTACTCTGGATCCCAATTGTGTTTAGACAAATTATTCTAAGCTCTACAATTTAATGAATACTGCAGCAAACTTGTTCTACAAGGACAGAAGCATCTTTCAGACCACTGTTTCTCAGAGTTTTAAGTGGCATCACGTATTTTTGCCAGAATGTTTTCTTTCCATTACGTCCTTAAACAAAAACCTAGGGTCCAACCCAGAGCTATGAAAGGATAACTTTGTTTTGGAGAGGAAAACAGTAAACTTTAAATTTTATCTTAAGAAAAAAGTTTTTCTCTGTCCTCTTTCAGACACATTAGCTACCAATATACACCCACTGATGTGCGCGCATCTGTGTGTGTGTGTGTCTGTGTGTGTGGTACAAACTTATGTGTTTGTGTGTGTTCGGGCACGCGCGCGCTTGCCATTTCTCTAAAATCTGACTCATAGTCTGCAGGACAATGATTGATTTTTTTCCACTTCACATAGCTGCTATGACTTTCTGCTCACAAGGATGGGCCTGTTTATTCACTCCGGGCATCTCTGGGAGAGCGCTAGAGTAAACAGGCCCCAGTTCCCGGTGGCCGGGAAGTGGGCGCCCTCTGTTCTCCACCCGGCCCAGGGAAGGCGCGGCCAGGTGGGGCTGACCGCGTGCGGAGACCGCGCTCTCACCCCGAGGGATGGGCGCTGGGGGCACGAGGAGCCAGAAGCGCCATTGTGTTGCAGTGGGCGGGGTGGAGCCATCAAATCCTGCCTGGATTTAGAGGCGCGCCCATTTCAGTTTGCTAAACCCAGGTCGCTAGGGGAAGACTCGGAGGAGGTGGCCAGCCGCACCCCGTAGCGGTGCGCACTCCGCCGGTGCCCACAGTCCCTGCGCAGAGGCCGCAGAAATGCGGGGCTCCAGGCTCCCGAGCGCTGTCCACCTTCTCTGCCTGTGCACCGCCGTGCTGGCCGCGAGACCCCGGTAGGAGCCTGGGCGGGCGCGGGAAGGGAGCAGGAAGGGCGCGGGCGGGCGGGCGGGCGCGGGAGTTTTCGGGAGCGCTTGGGCGCACTTGGGAGCACTTGGGGAGGGTGCGAGAGGGCTCCGGCAGGGCCAGAGCGGAGGGCAGCGGCGCTGGCCTGCTGGACTGTCCATAGGGACTTGTTAAGGCTTTTTTTTTTTTTTTGGCTGCAACAACTTTCTAAAGCTCGCCATTCTACTTTTAGATCACGTCGCCTCTCCCTTTCGCATCTCAATTTTTGCTCCTAAATAATATGCTTCCTTTTCTTAGAAACATCTATTTTTTTTCCTAAACAGGATGTTTCAGCTGTGATGTTGTCACTGTGACTGAGGTGACTGAAGTATGATGAGACTGCAATACCAGATGTTGTAGGAAGATAACTAATAAGCACTAGACGATGAAAGTGCCCTATTCCCAAAGTTGTGTTTTTTAAAAATTTATTTCATTATTATTTTTTCAGTTGCGCCATTGCCTTCAGCAAGGAAAAAGAGTTTTAAATTTTTATTACTTTTTAGACAGGGTTTCTTTCCTTTTCGTCTTTTCTTGTGCATGCGTGTGTGTGTGTGTGTGTGTGTGTGTGTTTTGAGACAGGGTCTCCCTGTAGCCCCAGCTGGCCTGGAACTTGCTATGTAGACCAGGCTGTTCTTGGGAACTCCCTGCTTCTATCTCCCAAGTGGAGTGCTGAGATTAAAGCCATGCACCACCATACAGAAGGGTTTCCTTTTGCAGCCCCAGCAAGCCTCAGACTCTGGGGGGTCCTCCTGCCTCAGACTCCTGGATTCCAGTCGGTGCACACCCGTGTGATTGGGGACTTTCAGGTGTTGCTCACCTGGCACTTTTATGTTCAGATGGTGATTTCAGTCAATGGGATCCAATACATAGGTTTTTTTTTCCCCGCCCCCCTCCCTTGGGTGGCTATCCAAAGCATGAAGATTTAATCCTAGGGGTGTGTGTGTGTGTGTGTGTGTGTGTGTGTGTGTGTGTGTATGTGTATGTGTGTGTCCTAAGCAAGTAATCACAAAGAGATGAGGTTCTAAGCTTGGAGACTTGTACTTTGCACTAACTTCTGCATGTTCTAGTGGAAGGCTTTTTGTCTTGTTGGTGCTCTGCATTGTAAGTGTTTGGGAATTGCTGCTGTAATTCTGTGGCAGTCCAATGCCTGAATAGCAGTGGAACTGTGTTAATTGTTAACTATTGCTGTGGAATAGTGTGGAGAGTTTCATTCTCTCTGTGGAGGTGTGAGGATAAGTCTCCTCTCAGAAAAAGAAAACGAAAAAATAAGCAACTTGGTTTCTCCTTTGTTGGGAACTCTAGGCCCTGCTATCTGGTGACAGCCCCAGGGATCATCAGGCCTGGAGGAAAAGTGACTGTTGGGGTGGATCTTCTGGAATTCAGCCCTCCACAGCTCACGGTAAAGGCGGAGGTGTTCAAGACTGTATCAAACCAAACGGTCCCTGTCCTGGAAGCAGAAAGAATCTTTGAAAGAGGTGAGATAAACTGCGTAGTCTTATACTTGTAGTTGAAATATGAAAACAAGCCATGGATTAGGTAGTGGAGCAGAGGAACCAAAATTGACAGCAACTTCTACAATTCCCATCTAATTCTCACTCCTGTCAAGTCTGAAATTGCTCCCAAGTGTTCTTCCAAATGGAGATTTAGACACCCAGGTTCCTTCCACATGTGGCTCCATCATCAATATGCAGCTCTGGGTCTGCAGGGAAGAGTTTGTTATGTGGGAAGTGTTTGTGGACTAGGCCCAAAAATGACATTTGTTGTCTCCACTCACGCTCAGTCAGCAAAGAGGCTGGGAAATGCAAGCTCGTGTATGCCCAGAAGAGGATACGTTAAATCCTAGTCTCAGGTAATAATAATACCATGGTTACTGGTGCAATGGGCTTCACCAACTAAACCATGCTAACTGGGTGCAGTGGACTTTATTTATTTATAAATAAATATTTATTTATTTATTATTTTTTATGTGTATGAATGTACTGTCTGCATGTAGGTTGGTGCACCCATGTTGTGCAGTGCTGTGGAGGTCAGAAGAGGGTGTCGGATTTCCCTGGAACTGGAGTTAAAGACGGTTCTTAGCCACCGGTGGGTGCTGGGAATTGAACCTGGGTCCTCTGCAAAAGCAATTGGCGCTCTTAACTGCTGAGCCATCTCTCCAGCCCTGCAGTGGACTTTATTAAAGGAGACTTTACATGTCTTCTTTTTCAGTACTAAGGGAAAAATAATTCTAGGAGTTGTCATTTAATACTGAAGACATTGATACTTAAAATGATCATTTATTGCAGTTTTCCCTGGTTGCAAGAGCACTATATGCCCAATGATTACAACCTGATAAACACTGCCACTAAAAGGAACACACTCAAATCACTGGTGATTCTGGCACCCAAATACAAATACTATTAAGTAAAGCATTTAACACTAGAAACTGAGGTGTAAATCATTATGAATTTAGGAGTTAACTTAAGACAATCACTTGAGGGGCTGGAGAGATGGCTCAGGAATTAAGGACACTGGCTGCTCTTCCAGAGGACCCCGGTTTGGTTCCCAGCCCCCATGTTAAGAGTGGGTAACAACCACTCTTAACTCCAGTTCCAGGGGATCTGACACCTTCTGACCTCCTTGGGTATTGCAGGACATGGGTGCACTTACATACATGGAAGCAATACATTTATATACTACAAATAATGAATACCATATTAAAAAAAATCACTTTAAGAGCACATAGTGAAGAGTGGATTAGATTCAACAATAGTTCTTTACATAAATGCTTATCCTTTACCAGCGTAAAGAAACTGACACCATCGTCAAATGAGATAGAATAAAAGTTTATGTAAATCTGTGGATCTTTCTCACAGGAAGTTGACTGGCTGGGTGCATGAATTAGGATGGGAATCAGGAAGAGGGTATGCTGGGGTCCGGCTGTTTTTCACATGTGGGAGCATTCAGGGAAATGAAGCTTATTTCCGTGGAGAGGAAGTGTAGGTTAGTTTTTAAGATCTGAAGTTTTGGGGCTGGAGAGATGGCCTAGTGGTTAAGAGCACCGACTGCTCTTACAGAGGACTTGGGTTCGATCCCCAGCACCCATATGGCGGCTGAGAACCGTCTTTAACTCCAGTTCCAGGGGAATCCGACACCCTCTTCTGACCTCTGTGGCATTGCCCGACACGGGTGCACAAACCTACATGCAGACAGTACATTCATACACGTAAAAGTAAATAAAAATAAAAAAAAATCTGGAGTTTTAGCTGGGTATGGTAGTGCACAGCTTTAATTGCAGTACTTGGGAAGCAGAGGCAGGCACATCTCTGTGAAATTCAGATCAGTCTTGTCAACATAGTGAGTTCCAGGCCAGCTTGGGGTTACATGGAGACCCTGTCTCAAAAAGACCCCCCCCAAAAAAACCCCCAAAAGGTGGCTAGCTTCTTGGGACTGACATGAAGTTGTCCTCTGGTCCCCTCATATGTATCTACATATACACATGTGCCAACACACACAAATGCTGTTTTTTATTGTTGTTTTGTTTTCCTTTTTTTAAAAATTATTTATTTATTATTATTTTATGTGTATGAATGTACTGTCCACATGTAGGTTGGTGCACCTGTGTCGTGCAAATTGCTGCAGAGGTCAGAAGTGGGTGTTGGATTCCCCTGGAACTGGAGTTAAAGATGGTTCTTAGCTGCCATGTGGTTGCTGGGAATTAAACCTGGGTCCTCTGCAAGAGCAGTTGGTGCTCTTAACTGCTGAACCATCTCTCCAGCCCCTGTTTTATTTTCTTAAGACAGGGTCTTCTGTAGCCATAGCTGGCCTGGAACTCACTATGTAGATATGACTGACCAGGCTGGCCTTGATCTTACAGAGATCTGCCTGCCTCTGCCTCCCAAGTGCTAGGATTAAAGCTGTGTGCTCACTATGCCTGACTCATTTTTTTGTTAATGACTTTTACTGTTGTTTATTTTGATTGTTTGAGATAGGGCCTCACTGTGTAGCCCTGGTGGCTGGCCTGGAACTCACTCTACAGATCAGGCTTGCCTCAGTTTCACACCAATCTGCCTACCTCTGCTTCTCAGGTGCTGGGATTAAAGGTGAGCGCCACCATGCCTGGTTCCACCTAGCTTTTTGAGACAGGCTTTCCCAGAGCCCTGGAGTTCTGTGATGAGCTGGGCCCCTCGCTACTGGCTACTGTGATACTAGCTGTGTGATCCTGGGCAGGTCTCCTAACTGCTTTGAGTGTCAGTTTTTTTCATCTGGGAAATGGAAGTAAAGAAATTCACCTCTTCCTGCAGTTACCAAGTTAAAATCTACTATGAAGGGACCTATTAGGCACTTAGTGTATCAGTAATAATATTAAAGAAGCAGATGTAGCATTACTTCCTTTACACATGGGGGCAGACACTAATTTTATTATTGAACTATAATTTCTGAAAGTGAACAAATCCTTGTCTTATTGTGGTAGCTATGGGAACATTGAAGTGTCAGATCCCAGGAGATAATACTTAAGAAGTTCCGTCTTCATTATTTGTCCACTAAGAATTTATGATTTTGACTCTTGTAATGTGGCAGTTTTACTGTACAGGTCCAGAATCACAAGCTTCGCTTGGACACTCTGATTTTAGAGTTGTGCTCTTTTCTAGTCTCCTTCATTTTTGGTTTCTCGTTTTTAACAAGTATTGCCTGCAGTGAGGGTGCATATTATTGTGGCTGGGTTTTCATTATGTTTCTAGATTTTTCTTGTGGGAGGAGCATTCCCCCATATGCTCAAGATTAGAATGGAAAAGCTTACTCTGGGACTGGAGTGGATCTTGAAAAAGGAAGGTGGGGAAATGCTGCTTTTTTCACTGGGTGCCTCCTTGACATTCCAGACCACTGAAACTCACACTGCTAGGAGCACTTACTCCCAGTCATTCACTCAGTCTACCATCCGAGGCTCAGTATTGTTCTCAGAGCAGATGCTTCCTGTGATGTTAGAACCTGAGGATGAAGACATTCCTCCCTCCTTTTGCTCTGACACCTGCAGTTGTAACAGTATGCAGGCAAATGACCTGGGTTATTAAAGAATTCACATTTTATTTTTTTCCATCACATAAATACAAACAAATTCATTTCAGGTCTGATTATGACATCAATTTCCTGTGAGGAGATTTCTTAAGGAGAGTTTTTTTTTTTTGAGATTGGGTCTCCCTATAACCCTAGCTGGCCCTTGAACTCACAGAGATCCACCTCCCAAGTGCTAGGATTAAAGGCATGTGCCACCACACCTGGTTTAAAGATGGTTCTTAGCTGCCACATGGGTGCTGGGAATCGAACCCAGGTCCTCTGCAAGAGCAGTCGGCACTCTTAACCACTGGGCCATCTCTCCAGCCCAAGAAGAGGTTGATTTTAACAGAGATTTATTTTCTAGCAGAGCCAAAGAGAGAGACTGTTCCTAGAAACATCCTTGGGGGATCAGAATATACTTCTAGCTTAATTTGCATTGGAAATATTATTATTACTACTAAATGAATCGAATTACATAATGTTTATTATTTATTTATTTATTTATTTATTGACGGGGTCAGACATGGCCTGGGCTGACCTTAGCTTTGAACTTCTGGTCCTCTTGCCCGAGTTTTTTAAATGCTAGAATCATGGGCATGTGCCAGCATGTCCTATAACAAAGATGTACTATAGGTGGAAAAGTGTGGCTTTTTTTCAGGGAAGAATTTATTTGTTTGGCAGATGGGGTAAATTTGATTGAATTATGTGCGTGTGACTCGTAGTCTTTTAGAAAAAGTGCTTCTTATGGAATTCCACTTTTCAATGGTGAGATTCAGAGTCTCTGGTGAACTCATTACCTTTAGTACCACTGTTGGCAACACCTAGGTCCTCTTCAAGAGCAGTCAGTGCTCTTAACTGCTGAGCCCCTGAAAAACTTTTAAAAATATTTATTTTATATCTATGAGTGTACTGCCTGCATATATGTAAGTGCATCTGTGTCATGCAATGCCTGAGGAGGTCAGAAGAGAGCATTAGAGTCCCTTGGAACTTGAGTTGTTGATGGTTGTTAGCTACCGTGTTTCTTGCTGGGAGTCGAACCCAGGTCCTCTGCAAGAGCAGTCAGTGCTTTTAATTGCTGAGCCATCTCTCCAGCCCCATAGCTGAAAAACTTAGAAAAATTATCCAGTTTAGTTAGGATGGTCTTCTGGTAGAGACAATGTTGTCAAATGTCCCTTTTATCTGAGTAGATGATCAGCATCTGAGTAGATGATCAGCCTCATTTTTTTTTTTTTAAAGTATATTGATTAGCATAGTGTGTGGGTGGATCTTCCAGGGCAGGTTTTCACAGCCAGCTTTGCAAGTGGAAATCAGTCTGAACCTGTTGTTAGCTGAGAATTACTTTTAAAGGGTATAGGCTTTTCATTCACATGTCTTTGCTATTTTGTGGGATATGCATTAATAGTGGGGTGGAGGCTGAGGATGAACGACCTCAGTATACTAGGCTTGCTTGGTTTTGGAGCCAGATTACCTGGTTGGAAGGAATTGTCAAGATCTCTGCAGGCTTCTGTTTAATCATCTAATAATGACGTCTTACTTGTGTAATTATATATATGCATTGTGATGATTAAATGAAGAAATATACTTAAAAAACTTAACAGGTTGGAATTGTTAAAAAACATGCTGCTATTCTCTTCTACTAACAGTAGAAGTTCACGGCCATTATTAATCACCTATTGAGATGTTCCTGAACTAAGAACTATAAAAGGCCTGTCACCTTAGTGACAGGGAATGGGAAGGCACTTAGTACATTAAATATTGTTTTAGTGCCTGGGAGTTTACATACAATATTTATTATTATTATTATTATTATTATTTGGTCTTTTTTGAGACAGGGTCTCCCTTTTAGTCCCAGCTGGCCCGGAGCTTTCTATGTAGACCAAGCTGGCCTTGAACTCAGAGATCCCCCTGCCCCTCTGCCTCCTGAGTGCTGGGATTAAAGGCGTGAGCCATCACACCCAGCTTAAAGATGGTTCTTAGCCACCCTGTGGGTGCTGGGAATCAAACCTGGGTCCTCTGCAAGAGCAGTCAGTGCTCTTAACCGCTGAGCCCACAATATTTAATTTCTACAGTCCTATAATAGGCACTATTATGTCAAGTTTGGAAATGAGGTACTAAGAGAGAACATTCAGCTTTGCTGACTTCAGCAGGACAGTTAGTAAATGGCAAAGCTTGAACCTAATTCTGTCTGGGGTTCAGAGACCATAAGATATCATAAGATACAGTGGAGTTAGCTTCCTCTAAAACCATCTTCATATTTACTTGCATTATATTAAACTCACATCAGATGAAATCAAATTTGGATCTAAAGAATTCCAAGATGAGCCAGGCACCTCGCACTCAGATGGCTGAAGCAGAAAGATTGAGAGTTGGAGGCCAGTCTGAGTTACGTAGTGAAACTGTCACAAAACAAAACAAACAAAACAAAACAAACAAAACCAAACCTAACGACGATGAAAACAACAGCAAAACGAATAGTAAGATAAAATGTCACCTTTTCTCTGAATTTATTATGATCACTTGGGTTTTGGATCTAGGAGGGACATCAAAGAGGTCAGTTGGATCACCTTGTTTATGGCTAAGGAGACTAGGGAGAGGCCTGGTACTTGGGACCCTGGCCAAGGTCAAGTTTCTTATTGGTGGTAAAGCTGGAGATGGATCATTGTTCTCCAAATCTTCAGCCCAGTGTTATTTCCATTATCCTTTAGAGAACTCAGCTGGGCGTGGTAGTCACAAGCCTTTAATCCCAGCACTTGGGAGGCAGAGGCAGGTAGATCTCTGAGTTCAAGGGCAGCCTGGTCTACATAGTGAGTTCCAGACCAGCTGGGGCTATGGGGAGACTGTCTCAAAAAAGACACCCCCCCAAAAAAAAAGGAAAAGAAAAAGAAATCTCTTCTAACATATGGAGAACTGTGTGTAAGATCTAGGATGTATTTAAAATGTGGATTCTGATATGGAAGATAAAAGTCTAAGGAGCTTAAAACTGTGCATTTGTGCAAATGTCTTGGTCAGCTTAGGGTGGAGTTGCTCTTTATGGACTACTGACTGCATCAGTGAGGAACTGGAACTGGGCTAGGCACATTAGAGATCTTTAAGACACTAAACTCTATCATTATGTTCTCAAAGGGTGAATTGTACCTTCAAACATGGGTACAGAAATCTAAATCTGTTTAACCATCACCACAGGTGAGTCTTAGTCATGTTAAATGAAAACAGCTACCTGTTAGTGTTTTCCAAGTTGTGCTTAACCAAGTTCTGGAAAGCCTGGGAATGAGAGGCAAGCCCTTGCAAGCCTAATGACTCATTGCTGTAGAGAGAAGGCCCCTCCTGGGCTTCTGTTCCTGCTGCTGTAGCAGCCCCCAACCTTAAGCCTTCGTGTTAATTTTCAGCAGTGGAAAAACATGTTTTGGGGTTTGATTGTGAATCGTGATTGAGTGAAGTTGAAAGTAAACACTAATTCTTCAAACTCCAAGTTAAACATACGTTGCTCTTCTAATACTGAGTGAGTCACTGTCTTTATGACTCACTGAAGGGTTGTGGTAGAAAGGGAAAGCAGATTCTATAAGAATTTGGGCTGGGTTTGTATTCTGTCAAGATGGCTTTCTAATGCTGAAACTTGTCCTTTTCTTGAAGATACTTTTCTTCATTAATTTAGTATTTTGTGAATGAGTTAGGGGTGGGGGAACAAAAGGATGGATCCAGAAGAACAACATATAAAATTAAAAGTGTAGAGCTGAGTGTCATGGCTCATACCCAGAGTCCTAGAACTTGGGAGGCTGAGGCAGGAGGATTGCCATCAGTTTGAGTTTGGCCTGGGTTTCAGAGTGAGATCTGTCTCAAGAAACCAAAGCGTACCTTCCCCAAAAGAGTGCAAAGAAGTTGATTGCTGGGTAGTACTTTATAATTAGATAGGAGTAAGAAGTTTGGGGGTGCTATTGGGTAGCATTATAGGTAACATAAGGAACTGTACATCCAAATATATGGGCTGGGCATGGTAGTACATACCTTTAATCCCAGAACTTGGGAGGCAAAGCCAGGTAGAACTTTGTGAGTTCTAGGCCGTCCTGGTCTAACAAGTTCCATCAAGGGCTACATAGTGAGACTGTGTCTACGAAAATAGCAGTGAAAGACACCTCCCACCTAGCTTGGTAACCTCAATTCAGTCCCCAGGATCCATATGGTGGAAAAAGAGAACTGACTCCACATTGTTGTCCTCTGACGTCTGCAGATGGTATGTACGTGCCAACATAGATACGCACATACAGACACACCCACACATCTATACCCACACACACATTCAAGTAGATAAATAAATGAAAATTTAAAAAGGTATTAAAGGATTTTGAAAGGCTTTGCCATAAAGAAGTGATATATGTTTGAGGAAGTAGATATGCTTAATCTGTAATGTAAACTTTACACTATATATATTATACTATATATATATATATAGGATTAGATATATACACACACACACACACACACACGCACACACACACATTGAGAAAACTCAATTCACATTTTATTCCATGAATATGTATGCTTTTATGTGTCCATGGGTCAGATGCTAGGTACTGATAGTACCAGGAGCAAAGAATGTGCTCTGGAGATCGTCTGGGAGGGCTTTGATGGTCCTTTTGATGGTGTAGCAATGTTCGATAATTCCTATTGTAGCGGTTATGAAATCATTTAGATGGTGTTATCTTACGAATGCTACAGCGATTTCTACTTCGCTTGGTAACTGTTGCCTTCGTTCCTATCTCAGAGGGATCGAACGAGATGTGTGGGTTCAGTAAATGGCTCCACCTCCTCTATGACACATTTGATGTCTGGTAGGAACCATTAATTCACATTTCAGAGGAGGGAAGGGTATGTTGGAGGAAAGAGCTGATGTCCAGAAATGGCTGTCACGGGAGGGAGTTTTTTGTGTGTTTTCTGAAAACATGCCTCATTCTTCTCTGGAAATGAGCTTGGGGAGGCAGCAGCTGGGGATGTTGGGCAATTTTGAAATTGTAGCTCTGGAGAGAATTGAAGGCATGTGTTTTGTAGAGGACCAGACAGGTATTTTGTATATTTAGAATATATGATCTAGCTGGGCATGGTGGCACATGCCTTTAATCCAAGCACTCAGGGGCCAAGGCAGGCGGATTTCTGTAAGTTCAAGGCCAGCCCAGTCTACATAGGGAGCTCCCAGGGCTGTCCTGGACTAAAGGGAGGCACTGTTTCAAACAGACAAAAAAAAGAAAAAAAAAAGAATACATATCTGTGATGGATGGAGGAGGAAAAGTCAATCAAGACACTGGGCGAGAAGTGCCAGAGATGGATAGAGTTGTAAGATGGGAGACAATGTTTCAAAGGCCAGGAAAAGGGAAGAGGGACCTCTACCAAGGAAGCTTGTGTTAATGTCTTTTTTTTTTATTTTTTTTTTTGTCTTTTCGAGAACAGGGTCTCGTTGTAGCCCCAGCGGTTCCTGAGAACCTCACTCGTAGCCAGGCTGGCCTTGAACTTCACAAGATCCGCCTGCCTGCTGGCCTGCTCCCAAGTGCTTAGGATTAAGGCGTGCACACCACGCCCGGGTATAATTCCTTTTGAGGGAGGAAAGAAGAGATAAGACAGGAGTCTAACAACGGTAGCCCAGACTGGTTTAAATTGTGAATCCGTCCTGCCTTTGCTTCTGAGTGCGGATTAGCAGGTGTGGTGTCCACCAACCTAGCAAAATAACTTTTTTTAAAGAGAAAGAAAGAGGGAAAGAGGAAAATACTTTGAGGTTAGTAAAATTATGAAAAAATTATGATGAATAAAATTGAAATGCATGTTTAGGAAGACTTTGGCATAGTTTCCTTTCTCTAAATTGTGCAGACCTGGCCACCTTGTTACAGGATGTGGGGAGTAAAGGTAAGAGGAAATCTACAAGAGAAAACCATGGCACTGGAACGCTGTTATTCCCAGGTGGGTGTTCTAAGCCAGGTCACTGGTGGACTGTAAGAAACTGGAATACAAGGCCTGGAAATTGTGTTCTGTGTGTGATGGGTGGGGGTGAGAATGAAAGGGCTATTTGTGATGGAGGAGTGTCAAGAGGTGTGAGAAGGTGGGTGAATTTATTCCTGCTGTGATTGTTAGTGTAAGAAGTAGCTTACACACACACATACAATGAATCGGCATTTATACTTTGTTTATTTAATGTTACTTTATGTATATGAGTGTTTTGCCTGTCATGCCAATGTGTACCATGGGTGCAGTGCCCATGGGGCTGAGAGAGAGGTATCGGATCCCTCGGAACTGGAGTCTGGATAATTGTTAGCTGCAGTGTGGGTGCTGGGAACCAAACACTAGTCTCCTCTGCAAGAGCGGTTAGTGCTCCTAANCCCAGGGAAGGAGACGCGACCTTGAGATGAAATGACTTTCTGTAGCTCAGTTATCTCCGGAGAAAATTCAGCCTCGAGCTGCCTGGTCGGGCTGCCACACTCTGGCTTGGTCCCAGCTTCCTTTCTGGCTCTAGCGCCGCTCCCTAGCCTGGGTCTCCATCCACAGGAGACAAGGGCTGCCTGGTGTTTACTTTGTGGGAATCATACTTCAGGAGGCCCAGTATTTCCAAATTGCTTTGTATATTCAAAGATCACTGAAAATGCACTGTAGGACTAGAGAGATGGCTCAGGGGCTAAGAGCACTGGCTGCTGGTGCAGAGGACCACAGCACCCACATGCAGCAAACAGCTGTCTGTAACTCCAGTTCCATGGGATCTGACACCCTCTTTTATTAGCACTGCGCGACATGAGTACACTTACATACATGCAAGCAATACACTCAAACAAATAAAATTAAAAATAATAACAAATAAAATATTTTAGAAAATGCACTGGTGTTATTGAATCCATTTCCCTCTTCAGTTTCATAAAAGCCTTTTCATTCCAAGAGTTGCCATTTGGTTTCTGAAACACAGGTTCTGCAAAACTGAAATCACTTTTTTTTTAAACCTAGCACTTTAGAATTCTAAAATATGTTTGCTCAATTTTCTGCCAATTTAATTAAGGTATAATATGTAAACAAGAAAACACATGCATTGTAAGTGAATTTTGACAAACAGATACCATCACTCCAATGGAGACACACTCCAGAATATTCTCCCGTGCCTCTGCTTTCTCAGATCCCCACCTTCACCCCCAGAAAGCCACTGATCTGATCTGTCACCCAAATTAGATTTGCTCGTTCTAGGATTCCATGTCAGGGACGTCCCTCACTCAGTTCTCTTGTGTCTGACTTTTTCTGCTCAGCATTTTTTTTTTGGTCTTTTCGAGACAGGGTCTCCCTGTAGCCCCAGCTGTCCTGGAACTCACTCCGTAGACCAGGGTGGCCTTGAACTCACAAAGATCCGCCTGCCTCTGCCTCCCAAGTGCTAGGATTAAAGGCATGCACCACCACGCCCGGCGTGATAATTCCTTTTGAGACAGAGTCTAACAAGGTAGCCCAGACTGGCTTTAAACTTGTGATCCTCCTGCCTTTGCTTCCTGAGTGCTGAGATGTGCAGGTGTGTGTTCCTACCCCAGCACTACCTTTTCATTTGATGAAAGAAAGAGGGAGAAGAGGATGAAATACTTTGAGGTATAAAATTATGAAAAAAATTATGATGAATAAAATTGAAATGCATGTTTAGGAAGACTTTGGCATAGTTTCCTTTCTCTAAATTGTGCAGACCTGGCCACCTTGTTACAGGATGTGGGGAGTAAAGGTAAGAGGAACATCTACAAGAGAAAACCATGGGACTGGAGCTGTTATTCCCGGTGGTGTTCTAAGCCAGGTCACTGGTGGACTGTAAGAAACTGGAATACAAGGCCTGGAAATTGTGTTCTGCGTGTGTGGGTGGGGGTGGAGAATGAAAGGGCTATTTGTGATGGAGGAGTGTCAAGAGGTGTGAGAAGGTGGGTGAATTTATTCCTGCTGTGATTGTTAGTGTAAGAAGTAGCATTACACACACACATACAAAGCGGCATTACACTTTGTTTATTTATGTTACTTTTATGTATATGAGTGTTTTGCCTGTATGCAATGTGTACCCATGTGTGCAGTGCCCATGTGGGCTAGAAGAGGGTATCGGATCCCCTGGAACTGGAGTTCTGGATAATTGTTAGCTGCAGTGTGGGTGCTGGGAACCAAACACAGGTCCTCTGTAAGAGCGGTTAGTGCTCTTAATTTCTGACTCATCTCTGTAGCTCCCAAAATGGTATTTTTGACCCATCATTTCTTGGTCTAGCCTAAGCTAACAATCGTAACAAAGAACTTGAGGAAGGTTATAGTAGATCCTAGTCCTCTTCACTTCTCTGCTCTTTACTTCTTCCTGGAAATTCTCTGAATTGGCTTTTTTTTTTTTTTTGAGACAGGGTCTTCCTGTAGCCCCAGCTGGCCTGGAACTCATTAGGCAGACCATAACCTGCTTCTGCCTCCGGAGTGCTGGGATTAAAGGCGTGTCATACCTGGTGGCTTTCTTTTTTAAATTATTAGTGTATATTTATTGTGCAAAACAAATATTTCATTATGTTTTCATACTCTGTCTTGTCTTTTCCCTACCCTTCCTGTTCTCTATTTCCCCTTTATAAGCAGACCATGCCATCCATCTATATCTACATATATATGCCATATATATGTATATATTTCAAATCAGCTTCCACATGTGAGAGAAAATACATGGCATTTGTCTTTATGAATTAATTGCCTTTCTTTGCTTGCAAGACTCTGGGTGGATTAGTTCTAGGGTTTGGGGGGGTGTAGCAGTGGGTGACTAGTGGGCAAGTCTGTAGGATTTTTAGTTTGAGGAAATGATTCATGAATTAAAATCTGAAAACCAGACTGGCTGGTGAAGTTGGAAATAAGTGGGGAGGAAAATTTTCTAAGAATACGTGGTAGCTTCCCTCTGCCAGGGCAGTTAGGAATTTGTTTACAAAAATGTAGCTGTAGAAATGATTCAGTGTTACAAACTGAAACTGTGCTGAAATACGTGTTAAATCTCTTCAGGAATATAGGGAAGGCACTTATTATTGTGATCCTTTCCAGTATTTACTACCTGCCAGACTGCATATGGCACAGTCGTGTGTGACAGAAGTACTTGAGTGCCACGCAGAGTTCTCCATGTGCTCTTTCCAGGCCTCGTTTCAAATGGTTGAGTAGATGGTGAGGCTCGTGGGAGTGCTGTATTGACAGCTTCAGGTCATGTTGGGTTTGCTGGGTTAGAGAGCTACATGAATTCTCTTTGCTAGTGGGAGGGGGTGTATGGCATGAACGCTATGCACGGTTCTGGTTGAAAGATCGTTGCCTACAGAGTGCTTAAGTTAACAACATGGATACGATGAAAAGATGGCTGTATCCAAATACTAACACAAGAGTGGGTGAGCTAGAGAGAAGGAGAGAGAGAGAGGGGAATAGGAGATTATGTTTCAGAGATGATTTTGGAAGGGGTAGCTGGGTCTGTCCTGCACTGTTTGGGAGGCACAGCAAATCAGAATGGAAGTTCTGTAGCTGTATTGAAACTGAACTCTGAATCACTGAGTAACAGTAGTTACCTCACAGCACTGTAGTGAAGGTTAAATCAGATAATGCTTTTGAGCTGCACCATCTCATATGAGAGCTACTAGTCACATGTAGTTTTTGAGTATATAAAACATGGCATGTATGAAGTGAGATGAGCTATGACTATAAAGTACATGCTGAGCTGGGCATGTGGGGCATGGATTTAGTCCCAGCACTTGGGAGGCAGAGGGAGGCAGATCTCTGTGAGGTGAGGGCCAACCTGATCTATAGACAGAGTTATAGAGAGTTACAGGGCAGCTGGGGTTACAGGGAGACCTTGTCTCAAAAAACAAACAACAACAACAACAGCAACAGCAAAAGAGATAACAGGTTTTGAATATTGTTACCAGAAAAAGGAGCAAACATAACTTTTGAACATACTGGGTTAAAGAAAATGTGTGTTATTAATTTCACCCAATTCCTTTTTTTTTGTGTTAATGCATTGCTTTAGAACATGTGTCACAATGCCTGGCAAATAGTAACCATTCAGGGAACTGTAGCTATTTTTTGCTTGGCGTCAAATATTAATACTGGTACCTCCTCCTCAGCACAAGCTGGTGGCATTAACCCAAGTCTTTCTGTTGGTGACTGACTTTGGTTTCAGTGGACCCTATTCCTTGAGGAAGGAGGAGGTATTCACCCCAGAGTGCTCTGCACCACAGAGGATGGCAGACTTATTCTGCATCAGGTAAATGTAGTAGATTTTGCTCACTGATAGTCTTTATTGTAGGACTCAAGGCTACCTTTATAGCCTGAAAGCAGCTGTAGGATTTAAACAGTTGCACATAGCCAGGTACCAGTTAGAACTTTGGCATATATATATGTCAAAGTTCTAACTGGTACACACACACACATATATATATATATATATATATATATATATATATATATATATATGTGTCTAGTTTGAGACAATGGCTCCCTGTAGCCTCTGCTTGTCTGTCTCTCTCTGTTGATATCACGCTGGTCTCCCTCTC
>VZQC01011008.1:981107-995430 GCA_009823505.1 Rhizomys pruinosus | reverse complement strand
TTTTTTTTTGTCTTTTTGAGACAGGGTCTCCCTGTAGCTCTGGCTGTCCTGGAACTCACTCTGCAGACCAGGCTGGCCTTGAACTCACAGAGATCCGCCTGCCTTTGCCTCCCAAGTGCTAGGATTAAAGGCGTGCGCCACCGCACCCAGCACCTATTTATATATATTTTTTGGTATTTTTGAGACACGGTCTCCCTTTAGTCCCAGCTGGCCTGGAGCTCACTCTGTAGACCAGGCTGGCCTTGAACTCACAGAGATCTGCCTACCTCTGTCTCCTGAGTGCTGGAATTAAAGTCGTGCACCACCACGCCCAGCAAAACATTGTATTTTAAAGTCCTATCTTGCACAGATTTCTTGCAGAACCCACTCCTCGTGAGGTGAAATAATTTTTTGCATAAGGAGAGACCACTTAAAAAAATTGGTGAAGTAAAAGTTTTAAATAACAATAGGGACAATAAATGAGTTATTATTGTACATGACTGTATAACAGAGGGCTGCTGAAGATATTAGACCTCAAATATTAATTTGGCTGTATAGAGTGGAAAATCCATTTTTTTTTCATGGAGAATATTTTCGAGCCTAGTTTTCTTTCCAATTATACACTGCTCTTTCCTGCTGACAACTCTCCAGAGCCGTTTGGTGAGGACAGACGTTAGAAGAGGCAGCATATGGTATTACAGAGCATGTTTAAAAAGTTAAGGGAAGGTTAGTTTTTGTGTATGCTTATTACACAACTTAAAAATAGCTTTGACTCTATTTGTAAATCAGATGGCCAGTTTTCAGGCTGTGCCAAGTGTGAAGCTTGAAAACAAGGTTTCTTTTGAGTTGGCGCAGAGGAGGAGGAGGAGGAGGCAGTGATCTGGAAGGACTCTGAGATGGGAGTTCTCTGGTCATATGTGGAAATGACTGGAGTTCACAGTTATCTAGACTACAGTGACCAACTTCAGGTAACGGTGCATTTTTAGCTAGGAAGTTAGGGGAACGTGTGCCACTTTGAACAGGCCATAGCTATTTCCCATGTCTGAGGAGAACATGGCCAAAAGACAAAGAAACTGTTCACAGGAGTTTGCAAATAGTGTCTGTGTAACTGTCAACCTAGCAACAGGAGAGAAGAGATTATTCTTCCTCATCCACACTGCTCCCACCCCACCCCTAGTTTTATGTTTTGTTGATGCAAATTATTGCTAAAATGTTATAACTTTTTAAATTTTTTTAAATTTTATTTATTTCTGTATGTGTATGAATGTACTGTCTGCATGCAAGTCTGTGTACCCGTGTCATGCAATGCCGCGGAGGTCAGAAGAGGGTCTCGGATTCCCCTGGAACTGGAGTTCTCCTGGAATTGGAGTTTCAGACGGTTTTTGGCCACCATGTGGGTGCTGGGGATCGAACCCGGGTCCTCTGTAAGAGCGGTCGGCGCTCTTAACCACTAGGCCATCTCTCCAGCCCCTAAAATGTTATAACTTTCAAGTAAGTTTTATGCTAGGACTTAATAAGTGTTTGTGAAATTCCAAGCTGCATTTTAAAATTTAGACGGAAGACAACCACAATAAAAAATGTTAAGCATTTAAAGTTGCTGTTAATTGGGGCTGGAGAGATGGCTCAGTGGTTAAGAGCACCGACTGCTCTTGCAGAGGACCTGGGTTCGATTCTCAGCACCCACATGGTGGCTAAGAACCGAATTTAACTGCAGTTCCAGGGGAATCCGACGCCCTCTTCTGACCTCCGCAGCATTGCATGACACGGGTGCACCAACCTACATGCAGACGGCACACTCATACACATAAAAAAAAAAAAAGTTGCTGTTAATTAAATTTTAATTTAATTCATAAGACCGGTGATGGGCCTCAGATTGGGTCTGCCTGCAGTATCTCAACTGCTCCCTTTCCAAGAGGAAGTCACTGATCTGAGACATCTCTGCCCTCGAACTCGCACTTCCGGTGCTGCGTCTGTCTTTCCTAGTGGGACCCTGGCATGCAACTCCTCCTCCAGCTTTGCTCTGATGAGAAAATGTTGGAGTCCACTAACAGCTACAGTAGAAAAAAAAGTTCTACAGTGAAATGAGATTTCTTGCACATTAGCTCTAGTGAGCGTGTTTGGAATTGGCAGAATGCTTGCTTTCCAATTAACCAGTGTATGAGATTTATTTGGATTGAAGACTCCCAACTGTTTTCTGCTTTCTCCTTGCTTGGTGTCACTTGGATAGAAATCAGTGCCCACATCCCCACCCTTCTTTGTAAATCTGCTGGTCGTGGGATGTGGCTTGTGTGTCAGACCAGGGTAGAGAGGAAGCACATTGCTTCCGCCACTCCTTGAGCCGGCTAAATATCCAACCCTGAAGATTTATCCCAAAGTAATGAAAATTACCTCTGGAAAATGGGGCTGATGGTTTGTTGGGACACAGCTTTCTGCAGTTCAGTTCTTCATACCTGACTCTGATGTGGGGCACTACGGGGGCTGTTGAATTGCAGTACTGAAATCCCTTGCAGAAGGGCTCCTTCAAGAGAGCGTCTCAGTCCACTGAACCTTGAGGCATTGTGACTCCATTAGCTAGAAAGCCAGCTTACCCCTGGGAATGGCCTGTGTAGGTTCCAGAATCCACATAAAGCTGAGGAAAGTAAGGACTCTACAGTGTTTGAGACTGAAAACCTCTGTGATTGAGGTTTACGTGGGGACACTTACAAACAGGTCAGCCAGGTGGTGAAACGTGACAATAATCAGCAATATAAGAAATGCAAACTGCTGTCTTCGCGGAGAGACTTGCACAGTGGGGTTTAGTGCTAGGGCCTGAGAGTCAGGCTGCCAGCTCAGAGCCCTGGTGTCCCGGGGCTCCAGATCGCATTTCTAAAATAAGGATAATAGAATTGTTGGCACATTAGCTCAGAAAACCGCTGTTCATGGAGCGCTCTTGCTTTGAATGGATGTTTCTACCCGACACTGAGCTGAGCTGAAATTGAAAAGCCTGTGTAATGCAGCAGCTGGGCCTGGTCAGTCAGAAGAACCGAATGTGATGATTCACTCGTCCAAAGTCTGTTTTGTAAAAATATTTGTTGGGTTGTGACTATCCTCCAGTGGAAATGCATATGTTGTTTGTATTCTCAAAATTAAAACTTGTATTTTGTTAGATCTGTTAGCTGTTTTATTGTTTCTAAGTAAAAACTTAAAAGAGTTACTCTCTCCAAGACAGGGGTGCAGAACAGAACTATAATTCAACTACATAAATGATTAAACATTTTCTGGTGGCCATATTACAAAATAAAACAAAGCAGGTAAAATTAATTGTAATAGTATGCCTATTTAAATTAAGTAATTTATAATTATTATTTTTTTAATTTTTTATTATTATTTATTTTTGTATGTGTATGAATGTATTGTCCGCATGCAGGTCCGTGCACCCGTGTTGTGCAATGCCGCGGAGGTAAGAAGCGGGTCTCGGATTCCCCTGGAACTGGAGTTCTCCTGGAATTGGAGTTACAGACGGTTCTTAGCTGCCATGTGGGTGCTGGGGATCGAACCCGGGTCCTCTGCAAGAGCATCGGTGCTCTTAACCGCTAGGCTATCTCTCCAGCCCCGTAATTTATAATTATTAATTCAACATGAAATCCTTATAAAATTATTGACATACTTTCATTCTGTACTGTATGTTTCAGTGGCTTCATAGCCACATGTCCGGTAGCTGCAGCCAGGACGACATAGCTCTAGAGGTTTGCAAGAGCATTTGTTCTGTTTTTTTTTTTAATTTTTATTTTAATTAAATTAATAATAATAATAATAATAATAATAATTTTTTAGACAGGGTCTCATGATGTAGCCCTGGCTGGCCTGGAACTCCCTATGCAGACCAGACTGGCCTTGAACTCAGAGATCCACCTGGTTATGCCTCTCAAGTGCTGGGATTGAATGTGTGTGTGCCACCATGCCTAGGATGGCCTGGAACTTGTCCTTCTCCCTCAGCCTCCCGAATGCTGGGATTACATGTGTGCATCACTATGCCACATGCTCAGGCTTGCTAGTTAATCTTATTTGTTTCAAAAGTTTTCCAATGATATATTGCTGTGAACAAGCCATCTCAAAATTTAATTGGTTGCTGGGCGTGGTGGCACACGCCTTTAATCCTAGTACTTGGGAGGCAGAGGCAGGCAGATCTCTGATCAGGCTAGCCTGGTCTACAGAGTGAGTTCCAGGCCAGCTGGGGCTATAGAGAGACCCTGTCTCAAAAACACCAAAAAAAAATTTAGTTGGTTTAAACAACAGTGGTTTGGTACTTTTCACAGTTCTCTCCTGGCTTGTATACATTAGGGTTGATGATGACTGTCTGATCAGTTATGAAATCCTGGGATTTCATCTACATTATTGGTTGGATTCCACAGAAAAGAAGAGTTTCTTCTCCTCATTTAGTCGTATATTTATACGTTGCAGCAGAACTCATAGCATCTTGTTTTATTTGGTAAGCTATGATCCATTGTTTAATGTTTAAACATTTTTTAAATTTTATTTTTTTTATGTGTATGAATGTACTGTCTGCATGCAGGTTTGTGCACCCATGTCGTGCAATGCCCTGGAGGTCGGAAGAGGGTGTCGGATTCCCCTGGAACTGGAGTTAAAGACGGTTCTCAGCCACCATGTGGCTGCTGGGGATCGAACCCGGGTCCCCTGCAAGAGCAGTTGGCGCTCTTAACTGCTAGGCCATCTCTCCGGCCCCTAAACATTTTTTAATTTTATGTGTACAAGTGTATTGCTTGCATGTCGGAAGGTGCACTTGCATCTTGCAATGCCCACAGTGGTTAGATGCCCTGGTTGTTAGCCACCATGTGGGTACTGGGAATCGAACCCAGGTCCTCTATAAGAGCATTGCTCTTAACCCCTGAGCTATCTTTCTTGCCCTCATTCTTTTTTTTTTCTTTTCTTTTCTTTTTTTTGGTCTTTTTGAGACAGGGCCTCCCTGTAGGCCCAGCTGCCTTGGAACTTGCTATGTAGACCAGACTGGCCTCTGATCTCACAGAGATCCACCCTCCTCTCTACTGAGCACTGCAGCCCTCATTATTTAATGTTTAAGTTGCCTGGTCATAATACTTTCTGTGGGTTTTGTTTGGTGTGAGTGGTGTATGTATGTCTATGTGTTCTTGTTTGTTTGTGCCTGCCTGTGGGGGGATGAGGGTCAGTGCCTCTGCCTCTGCCTCTGCCTCTGCTGGGATTAGGTACCATCATGCCCATGAGAAAGTATATAGCTTTATAAATGTGTATTGATAGTAGTAATGTACACTATACATGTTCGTTGATGGCAAGCTGCATCCTAAACACTGGAGAGCACTGCTGTAGATGTATGCTGCTGCCCTGGCGGGTACATCTCCAAGCCTTCTGGGACATGTATCAAGTGCTTCCTGTGTGCCAGTCATCATTCTGTAGATTGCAGGCGTTCTCCCCACAAACCACTTTATGAGTTTGGAAGGACTCTTAATGTTCTCATTTTATGGATGGAAACACTGAGCTGGAGAATCAGGCTCAAGGACAGCTGGAAAAGAGACATTCATGAGTGAATCATGTAGTCCGATTTCAGAGGCCTGTTGTTTAATACCTGTTGGGTACTGTGCCATATTCTTGCACCTCTCTGTTCTCACATAGTAGCCATGTGAGGAGAGGGGCTACATCTGTATTGGTCATTGCAGTTCCTATAATAAATGGATTTTCTTTAAGATTTTATTTATTTATTTATTTATTTATTTATTTATTTATTTATTTATTTATTTATTTATTTATGGTCTTTTTGAGAAAGGGTCTCCCTGTAGCCCCAGCTGCCATAGAACTCGCTATATAGACCAGGCTGGACTAGAACTCACAGAGATCCACCTGCCTCTGCCACCCAGTTGCTGGGATTAAAAGTGTGTACCACCATGCCCAGCAGATTTTATTTCTAAAATAGTGTGTGTGTGTGTGTGTGTGTGTGTGTGTATGTGTGTGTATGTGTGTGTGTGCTTTCTGTGTGTCTGTGTGCATGTGAGTGCAGGTGCCCATGGAGGCCAGAGGCATTGGATCCCCTTGGAGCTGGAATTAGTGGCACTTGTGCCACTTCTGACATGGGTGTTGGGACCCATACTTGGGTCTTCCACAAGAGCCACCAAGCCATCTCTCCAGCCACAATAAATTGTTCTTAAATGAACAAAGAGAAGGCTTATCATCACCTGTGATGGGAACTTCGGATGAGTAGTTTACAACTTTTAACTTGAAACCATTTTTTCCCTTGAGATAAATAAATATAATGAGAAAGGGGCATGAACTAGTCTATCGGGTCTGTGTTTAGAAACTGTACACACACAAAACATCTGTATCACCCTAATACTCATGACTCACTTATGAGTCCTGGTTTACCCTGCCATGACTAATGCCTTCCTTTGTCACGAGTGCATGAGAATAGCAACAGTGCCCCTCAGTGGGGTGCAGAGCCCATGCTAGGTAGCACAAGGCCCTACCTAGTTCAGTCTCTTGTGCCACCCCCCCAAGTAAATCAGAACAATGACAAATCCCCCAAGCCCTCCCACAGATTTTCCCTGTGTGCTCTCTGAGGTGTCCCTCAAACATGCCTAACCTTAGCAACAAGAGCAGCCACAAGAGTGGCCACAAGAGGGAAGGAGGCAGAAGGGGCAGAGCTTGTGGACTCTGCTCAATCTTGATCCTTGGTACAAGGATAGCTTCCAATTTCTCTATTATTTTGGGCATTAATAAGGGTGTTTTGGTTTGGCAAAGTAAGTTTGTGATTCCATCTATATCTAAAAGAGTATTAAGAGAGCTTTGTGTTTTAGCATTATATTTAAATCTGATGTATCTGTTTTCTCCCCTGTTTTCTTTTTAGGCTCTTTCAAGACACTTACTCTTCCACCAGTGAGTATCCATTTAGAAGTTTTGGTTTCAAATGATAAGTTAAAAAATACGAATGAATCGGTTTCAATTGCTTGTGAATTTGGCTTGAGTTTGGTTCACTGTTCAGATTATTTAAGAACAATACTACTTTAGGAAGATAGGTTACTCCATTCTTAAAATTCCAGGCAGAAGTTTTTCCTCTGTCAGTTAGAGTATTTTGGCTCCGCTCCTGTGTAAATGGCCAGTTCAGTCTTTTTCTCTTTCTTATTTTACTTTACTTTATTTTATGTGTAAGAGTGGATTGCCTGCATGTGTGCAAGTGTACCTGTGTTGTGCAATGCCTGCAGAGATCAGAAGAGGGCATCAGATCTCCTGGAACTGGAGTTATGGAGTTTTTAATCTTCCATGTGTGCTGGGAACTGAACCCTAGTCCTCTGGAAGAACAGCCAGTGCTCTTTATTTTGGAAAAATATCATGCTTTAATGTAACAGTTCCGATCTTGTGTTTCATCTCCAAAGTAATATGACAGCCTTTAATCTTTGCAAAAATGTCCAAAACAGTACCAAAATGTTTCAGTGCAGTCACTCTATGTATGGACATAGAACTTTCATTAATGTCTAAGTGACTTATCTCTCCATGAAGCAACAGTACTCTCATCTCTCAGCATTTCACTTAGAAAGGTTGCAACTACCAAGCTTGTCTATTTTTTTTTAAATTTTCTTTCTTTTAAAAGAAATTTATTTTTATTTTATGTGTACATGTGTTTTGTCTATGCACCATATATGTACAATCCCTACAGAAGCCAGAAGAGGGTGTCAGATCTCCTCGAACTGGTTATGGATGGCTGTTAGCTACTATGTAGGTGCTGGGAACTGAACCCAGATTCTCTGCAAGAGCAGGCAGTGCTCTTAACCACTGATCTTTCCAGTCCTACTCTTTTAAGTTAAAAAAAAAAATACTTTTAGCTATGTGAATGTTTGTGTCTGAAAAGTGAATGTCACATATGTGTGGGAGCCTGTAGAGGCCTGGAAAGGGTGTCAGATCCCCTGGAATTGGAGTTATAGACAGTTGTTAGCTGCCATGTGGGTGCTGGGATTTGAACCTGGGTTTTCTGCAAGAGTAGCCAGTGCTCTTAACTGCTGAGCCATCTCTTCAGCCCCTATTTTATTATTATTATTATTATTATTATTATTATTATTATTTCTCCTTTTTTATTTTTTAAGTGATTTTTTATTGTTATTAAACTTTTTCCACAAGTCATACATCATTTCCCAATCGAATCCAGAGTCACTTTCCCTTCCATGTCCCCCATTCCACCCAAGTCCCTGCATTCAATACAAAAAAAATCATGCAAACACATACATCATTTTCCAATTTTAGTTCAGTGTTCAGGCACTAGTTTCCCGCTTCCCTTCCCCCCCCACACCCTCCCCACCCCACCCACCAATCCCAGATCAGTCAGTTCCTGGCTGCCAATAACTTTTTCCCTGCATCTTTCTTCTCACCAGTTTTTTTTTTTTTTTGTGTTTTTTTTCATTTTTTGAAAATAAGTGATAATTTTTTATGAGTAATTAAAGCAATCCTTCATGTAAAAAAAAACCACTTGGAAGCAGTTTGGGGCCAAAACCCAAACAGAAAGCCCATGGGTCCCACCATCTAGCAGGGTGGGCTTGTATGTCAATCAAGTTGAATCAAATGAGTGTCCAGCTATATTGTTGTAGTTTCATCACTTCACAACCATTCACCCCAATCGGCAGGCCCCTTACAATTCTAAACTAACGTAACCAGGCCCCTCGTCTTCCCGGAGATTTATCCCTAGGCTTAGAAAAGGGGCACAGGTAGGAAGCAAAACAGTCTTTCGTCGTGGAAGCTGTTTTGTCTTGGACTCTGGTCAATTTCAGCTTGACAGTTGGGCCCGGGAATAACCTTTCTATCCTAGAAATGAAGCACAAGCAATTAGAATATAAGTACGGGTATTTAAAAATTAAAAACATTACTAATTTTATGGTAGGTTTACTTTGGTATAGACACAAACAGATGTTTTTTGGATTGGATGTATGTAAATCCATGAATTAATTTTTTTTTTTTCGTGTTCTATTTAAGAATATGACAGGGATCTTAGTAAAAACCATGGCTTTATAACAACTCCTAACCAGTAGAGGATGTAAGCCGCGTTTGTGGCAATAGCCAGTGGTTTATTTTAGTCCTAGGTTTATATATATATATTAATATTTTTTATTTATGCCACCCTCCAAGGAGAGAGCTAATAGCCTATTAGATTTTGGGATATACAGACACATATGGCTGCCAGTGTGCGTCACAGTATTTTCACAGGCAGGTGAGGTGTAAAGGCTTGTGCTGAGGAGGGGTTTTGCTTGAATCAAGGAGACCGATATTTGATTTATTATTGTTTTAGTTGGGCCCTTTGGTAGCACTCCTCCCTCTCTCTGGTATCCCAGAACCAACTGTAAACACTTGCAAGGGTGTGGTCTCAATACATAGTTCCCCATGTTTACAAAAAATCAGGTGTATCGACGGCAAAGGGGGAGGAGGGGGGGCCTTAAAAAATAAGCCCTCTCTTCTAGCAGGTATCCCCCCAGTTTTGGAGGCAAAGAAGCCTTTGACTTTTGGTGGGGGGGGGCTTGGATCCCCTGGGGCCAACAGCGTCTCATTGGTGGAATAATCCATTGCTATGTCAGAGCAGCCTGTATTAATATATTTTGCTTAATGCATAGCTTAAGGAGCCTTTAGTATGATTTGTAGTTCTGAATTGAGAATAATCCTTTTTTCACAGTTGAATGTTTGTATAGCAATCTGAAGGGGCTTTTCTTCTTTCCTTTTCTTCCTCCCTTTCTTTTTTCTTCGCCTTTTTCCTTTCAATGTGCAGACAGGCCAACATTTCTGCTGACAATTTCTAGTACATCCGACATACCTACTCAATGCAAAGTGTAATTTTTTCTGTGCGCACCAGCCATTAAAGAAGAGTTGGGGACATTTTGACCTGTTGGAACATAGAAATATTTTCCCTCTCCCATAGTTATTGTAAAAAAGATTTGAAATTGCAAGGTTTTTGACAACAAGGGTTTCATAGCTATCTGTATCATCCACCCCATCATCCCCTGCCCATCCCCTATCCCCTCCAATCCCCCGTATCCCCTCTTTTTTATTTTATAGGTTTTTGGTTTTTTTTTATTTGACCCATGAGTCTCAAAAAAAAGAAGCAAGTTGTATTATACATACCTATATTGTGGAATCAAGGGTACAAGGATTTCATCAAATTTAAAATTTACCCATGTTGTTTTTGGTGACTGTATGTGGTTAGCCTGGAAAGCAAACTTAATTTTAAGTTAAAAAAATCATCCTAAAGGGGAAAGAGAATGCTACTAAGGTGATACTGTACAACAACAGAAAAATTAAGAGAACATTTGGTATGTGCCAATCCAAGTTAGGGTTGATAAAAACAGATTGTAAAAAAAAAAGTAAAACAAATGTGGACAAAAAGCAATTTATATCTCAGTTAACACCGAACTCAGATTCAATTAAAACCGTTGTTTATATCAGAGCCTTTTAAAAAAACCAATGTTGTTTTAATATACACATATTTACTTTTTCTAAGTCCTAAAACAACATGCATGTACCATGTAGGCAGAGTCTGGGCAAACCTGGATACTTGGGTTTGAATTCATTTCAATAATTAAAGGCAATTAATTGCGAATATTTAATACAAACCCAGGGTGTGTCCCCTCCCTCACCTGGGTCCCCTCCCACCCCTCCCCCAACCCGTCCCCGATTCAACCATTTTCATTCAGTTTTTATGAGGCAAGGTTCTTTTTGTTGTTGTTCTTTTAAATATGCATCCCTCTCCACAGAAAACATTTAATTTAAAAAATTTGTTAATTTACTTTATTTATTTTATTTTGTATGAGTCATGAATGGTACTGTCTGCATGCAAGTGTGTGCACACCCGTGTCGTGCGATGCAATGCCAGCGGAGGTCAGAATAGGTTTTTGGTGTCGGTTTCCCCGGGAACTGGAGTTCCGCTCCTGGAATTGAGTTTACAAGAGAACAGAACGGTTCTCTCAAGCCGCATGGGTGGGTGCTTGGGGAAATCGTAACCCAAACCCACCGACCAACCCCCACACCCCCACGGGTCCTCCCGGTCGTGCAAGAGCAAGCTGTGCCTCCTTAAACTGCTAGGCGACATCTCTATCTCTCCCTCTCCCTCTCCAGCCCAGATGTTATTGTCTTTCCTTAATTTCTTTTTTTTTTTTTTTTTTTTTTTTTTTTTTTGTTTTTCTTTATTATCTTTAAAACCACTTGTAGCTTTATTATTTTCTGTATCCACTTGTTTGTCGAGGGGCATTTGGGATTTGGGTTGGTTCCAGACTTTTGCTATTGTGAACAGAGCTGCAAAAATAAATATAGCTGTGCAGGTATTTCTATTTCTGCAGTAAATGAGTCTTGTGTGGTGGGTATAGACCCAGGAAGTGGTATGCTGGGTCAAAATGGGCAATGCTCTCATTTTGAGTCCTTCTAAGGTGTTTCACGACAACCACAAAACCTACCACACTGCTTTCCCCCTAGTGGGCGTTGGTCCGGTTTACATAAGCCCACAGCAGTGGATAGTGTCCCGCTTCCTTCCCCACAACCTCTCTATGACTTGGTATCATTTGTTTTCCTTGATCCTAGCTAGTCTTATTGGAGTAAGATGGTATCGTAATCTTAAAGAAGTGGTTTTAATTAATTTGCATTTCCTTAATTATTCAATTAGAGAGCTGAACCTTCCTTAAGTGTTTCTTCTCAGCCAATCCGTCTAATTCCTCTCTGTCTGTTGAAAGTCCTCTATTCAGATCTTTGCTCTTCCATCCCTTTTGAGTGATTTCATTTGTTTTCTTTCTTTTCTCCTTTTCTTCTTTTGTTTTTTTGAGTAGCTTATAATACTCTTGGAAATTAATGCTTTGTCAGATGTTTTGTCAGATGTTTCTTTGGTGATTNTGAAGGTTTCCTCCCATTCTGTGGGTTTTCTCTTCACTTCCTTTATTGCTTCCTTTGATGTACAGAAGCTTTTGAGTGTAATGAGGTCCCATTTGTCAATTGTCTGTCTTATTTCTTGTGCAGCTGCTGTCTGATTTAGGAAGTCTTTTCCTACGCCTATGTCTTGTAGTCTGCTGCCAAGTTTCTCTTCTATCACCTCCAGAAACCTGGTTTTTAAGGCTTTGAACCAATCCTACTTCCTATGGATTTGACTTGGAAGCTTGTATTTTTATTACTGTGCTTTGTTTTGGGCTTCTAATAATTAATGTGGACCACAACACATAACAAGAAGGACAATTTGTTAAGCTTTTCTGGGAATAAATAATTTTGGCCCTGACTTCCTATATATGCAGGATCGCTTCACAAGCCACATTCACTTACCACCTCTTGAAAGTTACTTGTTAAGCTAATTCTGAAACCATATTCGATTTGGAAGGTTCTTGAGAATATTGTGCCCCAAAGAGTATTGCTTTAAAATTTCTCATATGGCATAGCTATTAGGTGTCTAACCAGTTTGTACTTTCCTTTCTGAGGAAAATACTGTTGCTAACAGCAGAAAGAGTGGTGTGGGAAGAAACAGAATAAGCAGGCACAAGTGGGAAAACCCTCCAATCCTGTGTCAGTAAGACATTAGATTGCATTAGTATGACCCTCAGTAAGACATTAGATTGCATTAGTATGACCCTCAGTAAGACATTAGATTGCATTAGTATGACCCTCAGTAAGACATTAGATTGCATTAGTATGACCCTCAGTAAGACATTAGATTGCCTTAGTATGACCCTCAGTAAGACATTAGATTGCCTTAGTATGACCCTCAGTAAGACATTAGATTGCGTTAGTATGACCCGCAACGGTAGACTCTGGTCCCAGTGCCTGGGTGTGTGATTCTAGAGGCAATGCTCAAATAAATCTTGTAATGGCAGTAGGAGTGGAGTTCAAGTTCAGGAATCAGAACATGAAGCCTAGGACCTGCTTGGATGCTTCAGAGGCAAGACAGTTTCTTTTCTTTCTTTTTTTTTCTCCTTCTTCTTCCTCCACCACTCCTCCTCCTCCTCCTCCTTCTCCTCCACCTCCTTCCTCCTCCTCCCCCTCCTCCTCCTCTTTCTCCTCCTTCTTCTTTTTTGGATTTGTGTTTATTTTATTATTTTACTTGTATGAGTGTTTTGGCTCATACATGCGTGTAAGTGTACATGTGTTACAGAATGCCCATGGAGGCCAGAAGGGGGTGATGGATCCCCTGGAACTGGAATTACATACAGATGGTTGTTCACCGCCATGTGGATGCTGGGAATTGAACCCAGATCCTCTGAAAGAGCAGCCAGTGCCCTTAAACACCGAGCCATCTCTCCAGCCCTGAGAGTTTCTTATAGGAATCCCACATTTATAATTGCTTATTCCAACACTCAGCCAGTAATTTGGCTATACTTCTTTTAATTCCAAAGTATATGAAACACTAGCTACAGCACTGTCTATTTGTTAATGTGCTAGTTCCATTATATGGAGCTATAGCAATTATTTATTTAAAGCTTCAATAGGAATTATATATTCTTGTTTAGAAAATATACTTTTTAAGAGACAAAGTCATAAAATGTTTCAGGAAATTTGATATTACTTGGCAAAAAGGAGAAGATTCTGAATTTTCATGAAGTTTCAATTAAATAGGACTCAACTTTTAAAATGTCATTATCTTTTGCTTCTATAAATAGAATAATTTAAATTATTTTGAAGGTCTTCATGACCTTTGGTGTTTTACCCTAACAGGAACATTTTGAGACTTTATTAATACAAATGGATTTTAGCTGTTAGGTATTATTTCAATTATATAAGAATAAAATGAAACCCATAATTGATGCTTAATATTAAGATTTTTTTGTGTAAAATATGGTAGAAATTTTTCTTTTATTCTTTTTCTAAACAAATTCAACTTAAGATGAGGAAGTGGTTTCATTTAAATGGAAATGCCTTTAAGGGATGGGATTGTAGCTCATTTGGTAGGGTGTTTGCCTAGTATTATGAAGTCCTGGGTGTAATCCCCAGCACCGCATAAGCTGAGCATGGTGGCACAAGCCTGTGATCCTAGCACTCAAGAGGTGGAGGCAAGGAAGATCAGAAATTCAGGATCACCCTCAAATACACATTCTTTTGAGGCTATCCTGGGCTGTATTAGACCTTATCTTAAAAAAAAAAAGAAAAAGCTTTTAAGATATATTTAATCCAGAGATAGTGGTGCATGCCTACAATTGTTGCCACTTGGGAGGATAAGGATTACAAATTTAAAGCTATCCTGAACACAGTGAAAAAGTTATTTTGAATGAAATTACTAATGTATATGTATATTTAAAAAATTTAATTGAATTTTTGTGTATTTCATACAGAATAGCTCATCTGTATTTCATTCAGAAAGTCTAATCTTTTTTTTTTTTTTTTTTTT
>VZQC01011008.1:937769-971226 GCA_009823505.1 Rhizomys pruinosus | reverse complement strand
TATTTTCTGTAGTTTTTTTTTTTAAACTTCTTTCCATTAAAGATTTGGTCCTTGAAGGTTTTTAGTTTCTCATGTGTTCTTTACTGTTTCGTTATTCATTCACTAGACCTAAGGTTGATCGAATAGACTTTACTGCGCGCTTCTGCCCTTCCAATTCCTATGTTACTGTCTCGCTGCGAAGGGCTATTTCCACTCCTTTTCCTTCCCATTGATTGGAGAAATGATGTTTGTTCTTCGATTTCTGTGATCCTTTGTTTCATTTCATTATGTGTGTGATTTCTAATGTAATTAATTTCCACCTTGCCAATCACTTTTGGAGCTTCTGCTCCGAATTCTTTCCCTGTATCTTGTATTGCTCTTTGCTCGGCTGGTGTTCCTTTATCTTTTCAACGCCCATGGGAATCTTTCAGTTTTGAGTGTGTTCACGTTCCTTCCGAGTTGTCATTTCTCTCTTACTCTAGGTCGATTCTTAAGTTTTTTCATTCTCTTTCTTTACTTCCTCTGATTTGTTCTTTATAGTCTTCGATTTCTTTAAATATGTCCACAATCCTAATTGTACTTCCAATATCTGTGTCTGGGCCATCCCCAAGAGGATCCCACTGTAAGAATCCTCCATAGGTTTGGTATTACAA
Source organism: Rhizomys pruinosus (assembly GCA_009823505.1). Taxonomy (NCBI): domain Eukaryota; kingdom Metazoa; phylum Chordata; class Mammalia; order Rodentia; family Spalacidae; genus Rhizomys; species Rhizomys pruinosus. Next base: position 970,594 of record VZQC01011008.1, on the reverse strand, counting down.
TTCATCCTGCACCATTTCCATCGTTGTATCTCTCTGTCGTGTCCTTGGCAATTGGAGGGTTTCTCTTTGCCTGTATTCCAATGTGAATCCCAAATGTCTCTTCACTGTGTTGAAGGCTTGCTTTGCTTGCCTCCTTCAGATGCCTTCGTTGTTTGATTGATTGATTTGTTTTTCTCCTTTTCTCCTTGCTTATGGAGTGTTGACTTGTCTAAGTTTTAGGCTTTCTCTGGGAAGTCTAACTCACTCTTCCCCTTCTGTTCTGAAGGTTCTCCAAAGAATCCACTTGGATACTCCCTCGGCAATCTCAGTAGGCAGGGGGCAGGGGATGCTGTGAAGTCCCTAATCTCAAGTCCTATCCTTGAAAGTTTTTGTAAACCACTTCAAAAAAAAAAGTTATATTTTGAGCCAGGCATGGTGGCGCATGCCTTTAATCCTAGCACTTGGGAGGTAGAGGCAGGTGGATCTCTGTGAGTTCAAGGCCGGCCTAGGACTAAAGGGAGACCCTGCGTCAAAAAAACCCCCCCCAAAAATTATATTAAAAACAAATATTGTAAGCTGGGCATGATGGCACATGCTTTTAAACCCAGCACTTCGGGAAGCAGAGAGAGGTGGATCTCTGAGTTCAAGGCCAGTCTGGTCCCAAAAAGACCAAAAATAGGGAGAAAGAAAGAAAGATAGATAGATAGATATTGTACCTCATGTGGCCAGGTTATACAACTGGGTAGGCGACAGCTAGTCCCTAATAACTTATTAACAGGTATTCATGGGTATTGGTTATCTGGTAACCTATGTATTAAAATATAAATCTCCTGAACTAAAGTCCTCAAACAAAAGTCATAATTGTTATGCCTAGAATCCGAAACACTTTGGGAAGAGGATATGATCTATGTGTCCCTCAGACTAATGTGAGAAGATATGATCTCTGTGTCCCCTCAGACTAATGTGAGAGGATGTGATATATGTGTCCCTCAGACTAATGTGAGATGTGATCTATGTGTCCCCTCAGACTAATGTGAGAGGATGTGATCTGTGTGTCCCCTCAGACTAATGTGAGAGGATATGATCTATGTGTTCCTCAGACTAATGTGAGAAGATGTGATCTCTGTGTCTCCTCAGACAAATGTGAGAGGATGTGATCTTTGTGTCCCTAAGACTAATGTGAGAGGATGTGATCTATGTGTCCCTCAGACTAATGTGAGATGATATGATCTGTGTGTCCCTCAGACTAATGTGAGAAGATGTGATCTCTGTGTCCCTCAGACTAATGTGAGAGGATGTGATCTATGTGTCGCTCAGACTAATGTGAGATGATATGATCTGTGTGTCCCTCAGACTAACATGAGAAGATGTGATCTATGTGTTCCTCAGACTAATGTGAGAGGATGTGATCTGTGTGTTCCTCAGACTAATGTGAGAGGATGTGATCTATGTGTCCCCCAGACTAATGAGATGTGATCTATGTGTCCCTCGACTAATGTGATAAGATGTGATCTATGTGTCCCCTCAGACTAATGTGAGAAGATGTGATCTATGTGTCCCCTCAGACTAATGTGAGAAGATGTGATCTATGTGTACCTCAGACTAATGTGAGAAGATATGATCTATGTGCCCCCCAGAATAATGTGAGAAGATGTGATCTATGTGTCCCTCAGACTAATGTGAGAGGATATGATCTATGTGCCCCCCAGAATAATGTGAGAGGATATGATCTATGTGCCCCTCAGACTAATGTGAGATGTGATCTATGTGTTCCTCAGACTAATGTGAGAAGATGTGATCTATGTGTTCCTCAGACTAATGTGATTTCTTTGAATATGTCTCCAATTGTTGCTCTAAGATCTATGTTCTGGGCCACCCCCAGGAGGATTCCACTGTAGGGATCTCCCATAGGGCTGGTAGAGTTTGGTGTGGAATTATCCTGCACCTTTCCCATGTTGTCACTTCGTCCTGCCCCTGGCATGTGGGTTTCCCTTTGCCTGTATTCTTATGCGAATCCCAAATGCCTCTTCACTGTGTTGAAGGCTTGCTTTGCTTGCCTCCTTCAGATGCCTTCATTTTTTTTTTTCTTCTCCTTGTTTATGGAGTGTTCACTTGTCTAGGTTTCAGGCTTTCAATTTTGTTTATATATTGGAAGTCTAACTCACTCTTCCCTTTCTGTTCTGAAGGTTCTCCAAAAAATCAGGTAGGGAACAACCCAGTCGTTACCCTGCTGAGCACTGTGCTCACTCTGTTTCCTGACAGCCACTTTCTCTAGGTTGTTTCTAGGGCTTGGTGATAAGGGACTAGAGGTGTCTCAAGATCACTGTTTCATTTATTGCCTTGCCTTGTGCCCTGGAATCACTATTGTGGTTGCACTTGGACACTCCCTCAGCAATTCTGGTTGGTGGGGGTTGGGGGGTACTCTGTGCTTCAGGTGGTCCTGGGAAATCCCTGATCTAAGCTCTATGTATTCAAGTCTCACAGTGGCAACAGGCCCACCTTTTATACCAACTAGCAGGAAGACTCTGCCCCCACAGCCACACAAGATTCAATTATCTAACAGACCAAGGATACAATTATCCAACAACCCAGTGATAGAATTATCCAACAATCCACCTAGCAAAGTGCCCAACTGCTACCTGTGCTTTAGGTGGTCCTGGCAAATCACCGATCTATGCACTCAGCCGTTGTCTTTTGACTGGGAGTTCAGTCTATTGATATTTAAAGTTATTATTGAAAGATGTGTATTGGTTCCTGTCATTTTAATTTCTGTTTCCATTTTTGGTCTAACTGTGTTTCCACAGTTATACCTTCATTTACGTTTCTGTTGCCCTTTTGGGTTTAGTTGTTCCATTCCTTTCTTTAGTTCTTTGTAATGCTTCAAGTGTTCTGTGAGGGGCTGATTTTGTGGACATGCATTCTGTCAGCATATTCACATCATAGAAGAATTTTTCCCCCTTCCACTATAATAAACCTTTTTTTTTTTTTTGGGTAAAGTATTCTGGGTTGGTATCTTTGGTCATTTAGAATTGGGAATACTGTTGGTCCAGGCTTTTCTGCCTTTTGTAGTTTACATTGAAAAGTCAGCAGTAATTCTGATGGGTTTTCCTTTATATATGACTTGCTTTTCTTTTGCAGCTTTCAGTATTCTTTGTCCTGTATGCTTAGTGTTCTTACTATGATATGCTGTGAGAAGTTTCTTTTCTGATCTTGTCTATTTAGTGTTCTCTGTGCTTCTTGTATTTATATTGGGCAGGTCTTTCATTTTGGGAAATTTTCTTCAACAATTCTGTTGAAGATCTGGTAAATACTATTATTCTGAGATTCTTCTACTGCCTCTATGCCTATGATATGTAAATTTGGCCTTCACATTGTGGCCCAAATTTCCTGCATATTCCATTTCTGTATTTTTAAAAAAACTTTTCATAATCTTTGCTTGAGTGGCCCAATTCTTCAATTTTATTGTTGTATTAGTCAGGGTTCTCTAAAGAAACAGAAGCAACAGGACGAATATATAGCTATACACAATTTATTGATTTGCTCATATGACAGAGATTCAAGGAGTCCAACAGTAGCCATGCTGCACTGGAGAGGCTGAGAATCCAGGGAACTGCTCAGTCCGCAAGGCTGGATGTCTCAGTAGTCCCAATCTGGTGCTGAAGGCCCAGTGGATTCCAGGAGATCTGCCGGTCTCAGTACACGCTGGGATCTGAAGGGTTGATCACAGCAGCAAGACAAACTCACCAGTGAGAGAGAGGCTAGCTGCAGGAAAAAAGGGACCAGCTCCCTCTGCCCTGGCCTTTTATAACTGCTTGCCAGCAGAAGGTAACGCCCACATTTGGGGTGGGCCATCCAGGGTGAGGTAGTCCAATCCGAAGATCTTTTTTTCTCTTATTTGTTCTTTAGTCCAGTCAAGTTGACACCCAGGATTAACCATCAGAATTGTCCAGTCTAAATATTCTGTTTTTCATTTCATTCATTCGATTGGTGAGGCTTTTTCCTGTTGTTTCTAATTGGCTTTTTGAGTGTTCACTTCCCTCTTCATTTAAGCCTGAGTTTTAATTCAATATTTTTATGTCTTATGAATTCAGTCAGAAGTTTATCCCTATGTTCTTTTAGTTCTTTGATTTGTTTGTGTGTTCTTTAAATTCGTTGAATACCTTGATCATGTTTAAATCTTTTGAATTCTGTGTCCTGGTTGATCTCTAGGGGTCCTCATGGTAGAACTCTACTATAGGACTGGTAGTGTTTAGTAGAGACATATTGTTTAGTTATTTTTTCCTTATTATTTTCTCATTGTGAATGTGGATTTCTTTTGTTGCTGTGATTCAGGTGTGAGACTCAGGCCTTCCTTTGTTGAATTGAATGAAGTCTTATACTTGATGTTGTTTGTTTTCTTATGGGGTATGAAAAGCTGGTTAGCCTAGGCTTCAGGTTGTGTCTTTTCATCTTATATTTGAGGGACCAGATGGCTCTAGTCTACCTACTCTTAAGTTCCCTCAGAGCCTCATGTGAGGTGAGAATCAGATGCTCTCAGGCTTCCTCCTAAGGTCTGAGCCCCTTTAGTCAGCAGGAACAGCATAATTTGAGAAGCTTGCTAAGCAGAAGCTAGATTCAAGAATTCTCCCGGAGTCTGCAAAGCTCTGGGCTCCTATTGTAAGGCAGGGAAGCCTAGCCGTGAGCATTGGGAGGGGCTATTATAGGTGGTCCCAATGTAGGGGAATGGGCATCCTATGATTTGGAGAGCTCATTGCCACAGGAAGCTAAGAGGGTAGTCCAGAGATCTGGAGTGTTAAGAGCAAAAGCAGCCTGTCTTGTGCCCAAGGCTAGAAGGAGAACAGGATGTGGGGTCAGGCAATTTGGAGTTGCTCAGGCTCTTGGGGTGCAGTGGGCAGGCTCAGACTTACCAGGGAAGAAGGCTGGTCTCAGGAATCCAAAGCAAGTTGGGGATGGGGACAGCCAAGGTAGAAGGCTGGTCTCAGGAGTTCAAGGGCCAGTTTGGGGTAGGGACAGCCTGTGAAGGCTCTAACAAAGAAGACTGAAAAACTGAGCTGGTCTGAGTGCATGGGATCAGGATGAAGTGGGCAGGTCTGGACTAAGAGGGTAGTCCAGAGATCTGGGGTGCTAAAGAGCAAAAGTGGGCCTGTGCTGAAGACTAGAAGGAGAACAGGATGTGGCATTGGGGGTATGTATAGGTGTACTTAAAACTTTTAAATTACATTTTAATTAACGTTAATTAATTATTGTGTGTGTTGGAGAGGGTTGTGAGTGCCCTGTGCATGTTCAGAGGACAATTTGAGGGAGTTGGTTCTCTCCTTCCACAGTGTGGGTCCTCCGGATCAAAGTCAGGGTGTCAGGCTTTGTGGCAAGCACCTTCACCCACTGAGCAGTGCTATCTGGCAGACCCTATGTGAATTTTTTTGAGCAGACTCTTTCTGCGTGGCCCAGGCTAGCCTAGAACTCACAATTTTCCTTCTTCACCCTCATGAATGCTGGGAACACAGATGTTTACCATTATGTCCAGTTTAGCAATATGCTGATTTTTAAATTTTAAATTAAAACATTATTATTGCTATGTGTGCTGACCACATCTTTAGTTGCAGCACTCAGGAGGCAGAGGCAGGTGGATCTTTGTGAGATCAAGGCCAGCCTGGTCTCTGTAGCAAGTTCTAAATTATTTGGGGCTACAGGGAGACCCTGTCTCAAAAAAAGCAAGCAAGTAAGCAAAAACCCATTATTATTATTACTACTGTGCATGTGTGTATCCCATGATACATATGTGGAGGTCATAGGACAAATCTGTGGAGTCTGTTATCGTCTTCTATCTTTTATATGGTTACCAGGCTTGCGAAGCAACTGCCTTTGCCTGATGAGACATCTCGCTGAGGCTGGCAATACATTTTTGATAGAAACTACCATGTTAATGGGGGCTGGGGAGATGGCTTAGAGGTTTAGAGAACTGACTATTCTTGCAGAGGACTGGGTTCGATTCCCAGCACCCACATGGATGCTAGCAACTGTTCATAACTCCAGTTCCAGGGGATCCAACGGCTTCTTCCGACCTCCATGGGCACTGCATGACAGGGGTGCACTTATACACATGCAGGAAATATACTCATACACATAAAAAAGAAAAATAAAATGTTAAAAAAGAAACTACCATGTTAAGTTTCTAGTCGTATTGTAAAGATCTACAGTTTTCTACTTTGAGCATCATGCCCAGGGCTAGGGCATCAGGCATGCTAAGCAAGAGCTCTGCCCCTCAGCTACAACCAGCCCTTCCAGTACTTTAACTATTGTTATTCATGAAATAAACAAGGAAAATACCATTCTTTGTCTGCTTCCTTAAAGCAGTGTTCAGAGACGGAGAAAGAGCTCAGGTTGGAACAATAACTGTCCGCTGAGGATCCTTTTGAGCTTGTTTTGCTATGTACCTGGAGTGGAGAGCTTGTACTCAGGTGTGCGCAAAGTAGACTTTACGAAGTTGAGAATCAATATGCCCAATTCCAAGGCTGGCATTTTGTTGATCAAGACCTCTCGATGTTGCCAACTCTTGAGCTTTGTCATCCTGCCAGACAGCCTGTAACCGTAGGAACTGCAACTTCCTCCACAAGGAATAGAGGTCCCAGATTTCTGTAGATAAATACTGATCTTTGTAGAAGTGAAAGGGAGACTCTCAACAGGGGTTGGCAGGATTTCCAGTGCTGGGGACTGCCTTGCAGTAAGTATGGCCTTAAGAAGGCAGAAGGCGGTTGATGACAGACATGTGGGAGCTTTTGTTACCTGTAAACTGCATGCCACAGGGTTGAGATACAGACACAGACTTTCACAAAGCTTGCCGAATTCTCCAGTATTTTCTCCAGTCTTTCTCATTATTTGCTCCATTGTTAAACAGTGTTGGAGGGTCACAGTCTATAACGGATGCTCAGCACTTGGCAGCAGGGCAGGAATCCCCAGTGACACCCAGGAAGTAATGAAAATGCATGCTCCACAGAGGTTCACTAGGTCTGAGGATTTGAAAAGGTCTATGTTGTCATCTCTGATTTTATATGAGTGGGTCAGCATTGAGGCAAGTTTCCTAAACTTTGTGTCTGCAGAGGTGAGTTTATAATGGGGAAGAGTTGGAAAAGTCAGTTTAATGAAGGCAACCAAAAGGATCCAGAAAGATTATCAGCAGCGTTGCCATTGAGCCAGGGCTAGCTCCCTGAAGGAGGATGGAGAGCCGAGAAAAATGTTTAGGGTCACACGTGTGTTGACTCTAGTTCTCGACTCTTTGGCCTCCTTCTGGTTTAAATAAGCCCCTGTATCATTAACTTAACCTCAATTTTCCATGTATCACCCGTTCTGGGTGATACAACTAAAAATGATCGAATTATGTGCAAACCACACACAGAAAGCCTATAAGATCTATTTTTCTTTCTTTCTTTTTTAATATATTGGTTATGATTTTTATTTTTTTACATGTATGAATGTACTGCCTTCATGTACATAAGTTCACCTGTGTTGTGGCGTTGGGCTTCCCTGGACCTGGAGTTATGGACAGTTGCTAGCTGCCGTGTTGGTGCTGGGAATCAAACCCTGGATTTTTCTAAGAGCAACCAGTGCTCTTAACTGCTGAGCCAACTTTCCAGCCTCCATCAGATCTATTTTTAAGCATGAATCATTTATAAATTTATGCCATTTACAAACATACAATATGCTTTTTCTGGACATATGTTTTTTTTTTTCTGCTTATATTATAAGAGAATTTAATTCACAGAATCTGAAGAATGAAGTCTTGGTTGGGAAAAAAGAATATAATAGTGCAAGTTCCAGGCTCACTCAGACCTCACTAGGGCACAGTTCTTCGGTTCATGTTGTACCCAATGCCCAGGACTGTCTGGTACACAGCAGATACTCAGCCAATAGGTTCCCATTGAAGAAGAGCAAAAATTAGTACCAGAGGTCACTTCAGGGTAACGATAATTATTTTCTATTAAATTTTATTATGAAATTTTCAAGCATTCAAAAACTTTAAAGAATTTCATAGTGACTTCTCTACTTATACTTAGAGTATAGCATTCACATTTTACTATAGTTCCTTTATGATACATATACCCATGTACTCATCTTTCTATTTGTCCATTAGTTAATTCGTCTTATTTTTTTATTTTTTCATTTTTTATTTATATATATAATTTTATTTATATTTTGTTTGTGTATGAATGTACTGTCTGCATGCAGGTTTGTGCACCCGTATTGTGCAATGCTGTGGAGGTCAGAAGAGGGTGTCGGATTCCCCTGGAACTGGAGTTCTCCTAGAATTGGAGTCACAGACGGTTCTTAGCCGCCATGTGGGTGCTGGGGATCGAACCCGGGTCCTCTGCAAGAGCAGTTGGCGCTCTTAACCGCTAGGCCATCTCTCCAGCCCCAATTCATCTTATTTTTAATGTGTTTACAAGTCAGTTACAGGCATTCAGATTTTTTTGCTTCGTAAATAATTTCTCCTGACTGCTTTGTTTTTGATGACTATGTCGCACATTTTCTTCAAATTCTTTTTTCTCTTCATATTCTTCAGCCCATTGGTAACTTTATGGTTGCTATATTATTGGAAAAATCCGCGCTGAAATATCTGTGGACAGAACTGGTAGGCAGAAAAAAGTCAGAATGCAGTTTCAAGATCTTAGCTTTAACAAACACCAGCTAAAAGTCAGGTGCTGAGTAACCTCAAAACTTTGGCTGCAAACAACCCTTCTTACAGTTCCTGTGGCTGTCAACTTTGAGAGCAAAATATTTGGGTATTTCTATTTTGAATTCTCTTTAGGTTGTAGTCAAGGTGTCCACCAGATGCAGGATTGTTGGTCTCAAAAACTCCTGCTTTAAGAATGATTGGTGGTGGTGATTGTGGGCAGATTCAGTTCCTCCCTGGGGGCCTTTCCACAGTTCTCCAGAATTCTTATGATGTGATGGCTAGCTTTCCAGAGAGAGAGAGAAGAGAGAGAGAGAGAGAGAGAGAGAGAGAGAGAGGAGAGAATGAGAATATACTGTGCTGAAGTCATTTTTAAATTTTTCTTATTTATTATTTTTATTTTATGTGGATGAGTGTATTGCTTGCATGTAGGTAGGCGCAGCTGGGTCATGCAATGCCTGTGGAAGCCAGAAGAGGGTGTTAGATTCCCTGGTACTGGAGTTGTAGACGGTTGTTAGCTACCATTTGGGTGCTGGGAATTGAACCTGGGTTCTCTCTCCAAAAGCAGCCTCTTAACCACCGAGCCATCTCTCCAGCCCAAAGTTATTCTTTTTTGAAAATATTTTATTTTTTAAATTTTATGTGTATGAGTGTTTTGCTTGCATGTGTGTAAGTGCATGTGTGTCATGCAAAGCCCACAGTGGCCAGAAAAGGGTGTCAGATCCCCAGGAACTGAGGTTATGGAGTTATTAGTCACCATGTGGGTGCTAGGAATTGAACATGGGTTCTCTGGAAGATCAGTAAGTGTTCTTAACCACTGAGCTGTCTCTCCAGCTCCCTGAATTTATTTATTTATTTATTTATTTATTTATTTATTTATTTAATTAATTTATAATAGCCTTCTGCTACTAAGTCTGGGGATTAGACTCCATCTTTTTTTTTTTTTAATTTTATTTATTTCTGTATGTGTATGAATGTAGTCTGCCGTAGGTTTGTGCACCCCGTGTCTGCAATGCCGCGGAGGTCCAGAAGAGGGTGTCCAGATTCCCCTGGAACTGGAGATTTTTCTCCTGGAATTGGAGACGGTTCTCGGCCACCATGTGGGTGCTGGGGATCGAACCCGGGTCCTCTGTAAGAGCAGTCGGCACTCTTAACCGCTAGGCCATCTCTCCAGCCCCTAGGCTCCATCTTTTTTAATGTGTGTTTTCTTTCTATATGTGTGTGTATGGACTTGTGTATACATGCTCTCATGTGGGTTTGTGCATGTGTGTGGAGGGCTGAAGTTGATGTTGGGTGTCTGCCTCCATAGCTCTCTACTTTACAGAGGCAGGGCTTCTCACTGAATCTAGAGTTTGCCAACTCTGGCTCATCTAGCTAGCTGGTGTGGCCCAGGGATCCCCTGTGTCTGCTCCTAGGTCCTGGGATCACAGGCAGCCACCAGGTCCTGGGATCACAGGCAGCCACCATGCCTGCTTGGCCTTTATGTGGCTTCCGGGTATCTGCATTCCAGTCCTTGTGCTTGTGCAGCAAGCATTTTACTGGGTGTCTTTCCATCTTCATGTAATGTTCTAATTAGCATATATTAATTATACATAATAATGGTTTGTATTGTGCCATTTTCATTCATGTGTATAATATATTTTGATCATATTCACCTCTTCTACTGCTGCTGATACGGTTCCTGTGCCCCTTTTTTCCATATCTTATTTTTGGTAGTGATGTCAATTGATGTAGATTCTGTTTTTTGAAGGAAGGAAGGTCAGAGACTTTTTGGCCGTGCTTTAAAATTGCTACATCGTTTCTTATTAGATTAGTATAGCTCATGATGGGTTTGAATGTGGACTGATAACTTGGAGTAACTTTCTTAAACTTTCTGAGTTTCTTTGTTTATGTGTTTATGAAATAGGTTTAGTAGGAGAATCTACCTGAGGGGTAGATGAGCTACTGTGAAGAGATCAAATAATGTAGTGAGTCTTGAGGTCAGTGTGGCTTGTGCTCTGTTAGTGACAGAAGGTAGGATTTCTGTCATTATTAAGAGTAGTTGCCAGCCGGGTGTGGTGGCGCACGCCTTTAATCCTAGCACTTGGGAGGGCAGAGGCAGGCGGATCTTTGTGAGTTCAAGGCCAGCCTGGTCTACAGAGTGTGTTCCAGGCCAGCTGGGGCTACAGGGAGACCCTGTCTCGAAAAAAAAAAAAAAAGAGTAGTTGCCCTGGGCTGGAGAGATGGCTCAGCGGTTAAGAGCACTGACTGCTCTTGCAGAGGACCCGGGTTTGATTCCCAGCACCCACCCACATGGCGGCTAAGAAAAAAGCTGGCATGGTGGTACGCGCCTTTAATCCTAGCACTTGGGAGGCAGAGGCAGGCGAATCTTTGTGAGTTCAAGGCCAGCCTGGTCTACAGAGTGAGTTCCAGGCCAGGTGGGGCTATAGGGAGACCCTGTCTCAAAGAGACAAAAGAAAAAAAAATAGTCAAAATAGATGCATCAGCATGTTTACCAAGACTTTTTAACATAAGACAAACAAGGTGTAGGGGAAAAATGTGTTACAGAGGCGGGCTGGACAGACTAGAGCAAGAAAACAAATCTTGTCCAAGGGCGCCTTTCATAGCTTGATTGCCTCTAGTAGAGAAAGCATGGAGAGGCATCGAGGGATCTTAAATATCTGAGGTCCAGTTGCTGTGGTGAGAACAGATTTGCACTTGGAATAGGAAATGGAAAGGTGACAGTGAGTGCGGGTGAGAGAGGCAGCTGTGGGTGTGTACCCCTCCTTCCAGGAACCCTGGGATCTAATAAAGAACACACCACTGGGTTTTAAAGGAGGGAAAACAAATTGTTTAGCTCCCAAAGGATAAAATTTCTAATACTGCAATTCCTTTTGTTAGAACTATGTGCTTAATATTTTCTATTCTAACTTGGAATTAAACGTTCTTTTTAATAAGAAAAAGTTAGCTTTTAGGTCAAACAGTGAGACTGATGTGTCTGATCTTTCCCCCCACAGCTACCTCTGAACAGTGTGGATGAGAATTATGAACTGTTCATAACTGGACGTACCGACGACGTGATCTTATTTTCCAATAGCACACGCTTATCATTTGAGACCAAGAGAGTGTCTGTCTTCATCCAGACAGACAAGCCTCTCTACAAGCCAAAGGAAGAAGTGAAGTTTCGTGTTCTTACACTTTTCTCCAATTTCAAACCTTATAAAGCGTGGCTGAACATTTTCATTAAGGTAAGTGGCAGGCAGAAAGCAAGCAAGGAGTTCAAGTCATCTCACTAAAGCTCTCTGGGAAGTTCTGCTTGTGGTATTGACTCACTATTTACTTAGAATTTCACCTCATATAAACTCTCCTCTCCCGGGAATCCTCTGGGAAAGGAGGTGGTGGAGTCTGGGCTAGGAGCTCAGGCCTCAGAGTCAGTCCATTCAGGTTTTATCCCTGACTTCATCGCTCACCTATTTTTCAGTTAATTGGTATAAGGTATTGAGCGGGACAGATCAGGTCTCTGTTCATACTGAGGTTCTCCTCTCCCACCCTCCCCAACTGGGTATCAAGGAGATAACAGGTAACAACACACACCTATACATCTACATACAAGGACCGATACTCATGTACGTTTACAGCTATGTGTGACAAAGAGTGGTAGAGAATGAAGAGAAACACAGACGAGAGTGAGTTTACGTTTGATACTCTAGATATAGAGCTGCCAGGGAAGATGTATGTGAGCACAGATCTAAAGGGAATATGAGAATGAATGAATACAGAGGCGACAACACAGGTAAAGGCCTGAGGCACTGAAGAAACCCTGGGAGTGACGGGACATTGGCAGATAAGGTCAGGTACAGGTGCGGGGTTCAGGGGTTGGGCTCATACAGGATCTTAATTTTTTAAATTTATTATTTTTTATTTTACATGTATCAGTGTTTTGCCTCCTTGTATGTAAGTGCACCCTGTGTGCAGTGCCCACAGAGGCCAGAAAAGGCTGCCAGAGCCTGTGAAACTGGAGTTACAGGCTGTTGTTAGCTGCCATGTGAGTGCTGGGAGTGAAACCCAGGTCCTCTGCAAGAGTAGACAGTCATCCTAACACAGGCCAAAATGATGGCATCTGAAAGTAAACTGTATGTTAATTCCACAACATGTTTGGGAATTCACATTTTCCCCCTTTAATTTTATATTACTCTAAAATATGCATACATACCCTCCCCCCCATATACCACAAGTATACAGTTATACGTGCAAACATTACTTTGTAGGTTAATCTAGATTCCCGCTTCGGTGTTCATTCTATATGCCACAGTTGGCTTTCACGGTTTCCGTGAAACATCAGTGCTATAAGACTTAGCTTTATTATATAATATACTTATACGTAATATGCCATATCTTTACGGTGATATATATATATGTTGCTCAGTTTGCCTTACTACTAGGTATTTGGTGCTAGCATCCACAAACGAAGGATACCATTTGCTGTTTGTTTTTCTGGGACCATGTTACTTCACTTAGCATAATATCTTCTAGTTCCATCCATTTACTTGCAAAGATCATGATGTCATCTTTTTTTTACCACTGCATAGAACTCCATTGTGTAGATGTACCACATTTTCTCTATCCACTCAAACTTCAGACTCGGGTTTTCTACCTTTGAGCTGAGAATTAGACATTTAATCATTGCATGGCAATAGGGTGACCAGTCCATGCCAGTTTACCTGAGATGCTTCTTATTTTAAAACTGATTGCCTGGTTCTGGGAAAACTCTCAGTCTAGGTCATTGGTTACTTTAAATGTTCTAATAAATCACATAGTGTGGAAGGTAAATTCAGGTTTCTTACCCTTTTATTCAATACCCTTTTATTGTTTGTAGTTTCTTTGTTATAAGTTAAAATAACAAATCCTGCCTGGGCGTGGTGGTGCACGCCTTTAATCCTAGCACTCGGGAGGCAGAGGCAGGTGGATCTTTGTGAGTTCAAGGCCCGCCTGGTCTACCGAGTGAGTTCCAGGACAGCTGGGGCTACAGGGAGACCCTGTCTCGAAAAGACAAAAAAAACAAAACAAAACCAAGTCCTAGTCAAACAAACGTAAAAAAAAAAAAATCCTGATGTGCTCTGGACATAACTTTGAGCCAAGATAATTTTCATGGCAAGTATCATGTTGATTACATTGTGTTCAATACATATGCCTGAAATTGAACTAGTATTTCCGAGTTTGTAGCACTATGAATTTTTGCCTTTTCAATGTCCCAAAGACAGAGGACATGGGGAATAGCATTTTTTTTTTTGGTCTTTTCGAGACAGGGTCTCCCTGTAGCTCCAGCTGTCCTGGAACTCACTCTGTAGACCAGGCTGGCCTTGAACTCACAAAATCCACCTGCCTCTGTCTCCCGAGTGCTAGGATTAAAGGCGTGCACCACCACGCCCAGCCTGGGGAACAGCATTTCTAACCTCATGTGGTTCTGGGTAAGGCTGAACTGACCACATCATCCTTCATCATTTATTCACACATACTGAGAACGTACTAGTAGAATAAAATAGATGATTTAGGAGCAAGTATCTTCCTGCCTTTGCCCCCCCCCCCACTACCTACTTGGGGATTGAACTGGGCATGCCAGCAAGTGCTCTACCACTGAGCTATACCCCCAGCTTTTCTATAGGCTTTGATTCGGTCCTCCCTGCTACGTGACAGAATGGAAGCAGCAGAGCAGCAGACAGACTGCCTGCTCTAGGCCTCAGCTGACTCAGCTCTGACACTGTTCTATTTTCGTGCCTTTAAGTATTTTATTTGGAGGTTCGAGTTCTGGATTTATCCTGCCGCATTTGGCTTTCTAGGAGGAGCTCAGGAAGACCTTTCTCTGCTAGCTATGGTACCGAGGGTCCTACTGGTCAGGCCAGAATATGGTGCTTTTACCCAGGAGTGGGGACTTTGGACTGAAGTTCAATGCTTGGAAACAGCAAATGGGGGAGGGCATATTTTTCCTTTCTTCCTAGACTGTAAAGCCGGGATAGGGACTCAGGTTTAGCTGTCACTGCAGAGGCCAGGCTGGGGTGCTGAGTGCCCACATATTTTTTCCCCAGCTGAGAATAGTGATTTGAGACAAGGTGGATTAGAGTGTGATTTCTGTAGATTAAACAAAACTTTTTTTTTTTTTTTTTAAGTCTGGAATAGTTGATTTCTTGGGCAAAACTTTCAAATGAAAACTGGATTCAGGAAAACTGATCTGGACTGGGACACATGTGTTCCCAATACAGCACCATCTGCAGGTTGCAGTGGAGCAGAGCATCTGAGAGCCTGCCTGCCAGCCTGCCAAGAATGCTGGGACTGATTCAGACATCCTACCGTAGCTAGGATATCTACCATCCCAGCGAATGGAGGATATTCAGTGTGTTGTGTGAGAACCCCCAGCTCTTATTCTGTCTGCCTGTCCTGTAATGACCTCTTGGGGATGGAGGAGGGCTCCCAGCACAGGAGAGACAAGCCCTGTTCCCACAATGCTGTCCTCACAGTATGGAAGTGAGTGCTTCTGACGCTGTGGCAGCTGGGACGTCTGGCATCTACCCTGGCCTTGCTGCTTTAAAAAGTTGCTCAGGATGGAAGCGAATGACCTTGTGTGGGTAAGCTGTCTGTGGCTTGGAGGGCAGGACCTATGATTGTGCCCTGATACTCCTGGCCTGCAGCAGGTGTAGCAATCTCAGAAATTCAGCCCTGGCCAGGTGATTGACGACTGAGTTGGAGTGATTTGATTTCTTTAGTCCTATTTGCTGATCAGACATGCATCCTAGTGTGTAAGCCAGCACTCTAGAAATGGTCCTGGCAGATATGTACTCTAGCCAGGGAATTTACGTTTTTTTTTTTTTAATTTTATTTATTTCTGTATGTGTATGAATGTACTGTCTGCATGCAAGTTTGTGCACCCGTGTCGTGAAAATGCCTCGGAGGTCAGAAGAGGGTGTCGGATTCCCCTGGAACTGGAGTTCTCCTGGAATTGGAGTTTCAGATGGCTCTCGGCCGCCATGTGGGTGCTGGGGATCGAACCCGGGTCCTCTGTGAGAGCGTCGGTGCTCCTAACCGCTAGGCCATCTCTCCAGCCCCGGAATTTACGTTTTGAGAGAGTCCGGTACATGCAACAGATGTGCCAAGGCTTGACAGAGACCCAGAGCCACACGGAGGTGACTTGATTGCCATGAGCCACTCTGGCTGTGACATTGGCACTGGAAGTGGCATGTCTTAGGTGAGATTCAATAGATGACACCTGACAATGCTGGGCTATTCCTTTCTGCTGTATGCAGGTGTGTTCAGATCCCAAGGCACTGTACCAATATTTCTGTTTAGTTGTCTCTATGTGTCCTCCTTACTGGTGACAGTCCAAGTTGAAGATGGGCTTTGGAAACCAGAGAGATGGTTTCATTCACTAAACCGCTCCAGATTCCCTGGGTGCAACTCATTCACCTACAGCTAGAGCAGCTTCTTAAAGCAGAAACATCCATTCAGAGTCCTTTTTTTTTTTTTGAAGGGCCATGACACCACCTGGGAGAGGACACCCTCAGTGCCGTAATTCACCAGCAGAATGTAGATGTTCCTTTCCCTTAGGGAACTATTGGTATTAGTATATCTTAAATCTTTGTCCATCTGCTAGAAGAAAACCAACACTTGATTGTTTTCATTTCCTTAACCAGTAGACATGTATTTATTAGCTGTTTGTATTTCTTTTTGAGCTCTGCTATGCCTCTTGCCGTGAGAAGCACAGTTGAGCCAGCTGCTGGTTACAATGCCTGACCTGGGAGTTTGGCCAGGAGACTGTGACCTGCTCATTCTTGACCTGCTTTTGGTCACTGTTTTTAAGTTTCTGGCTTCCTGGCTACTATTCTCTGCTACTCAGTTCTCAGCATTGTGCTTGCTTCAAATTTCATATCGCTTCTCTGGGAGGGAGGCCTTTTCTGGCTTCTAGTAACTAGAACAGCCCTCTGTTTAGCCAAAAGATAGAGAAGAAGAAAAAAAATGTGCAATCCCTGTGCTCAAGAGTTCATAGAAAATAAAAGTTCATATTGTAGTTAGAAACAATTTTTTTTTGTAAAATAAGATATATACAATGCATTTTTCTGCCTTTCATTAAAATATACTCAAGAAGAGTGAACTCCAGGGCCCTCTACACAGAGACCACTGCCATGGGAGGTGTGCATAGCTGATAGGAAGCTGAGATTATGTCACTGGTAGACAAGGGACAGGGAACATTGCTATGGTGCTTGTAGAGGTCCAGTGGGGACTAATGTGGTGAACAGCTAATGAAGAAGGTGAATCCAGAAATGTAGATGAGATTCTGCTGGCATGTAGACATAGTTCTGTGGACAAATGGCCAACCTCTCTGAGTAGTCTGCTGTAGTGGTTCTAACCCATGCTGCTTATCTGCCAGGATCTGTGACGAGCATCTCTCCTAAGGACAGGATACACATGCACTTAGGCATCCTTTCCTAGTTAACATGCGTGGTTTTGTTTTGTTTTAGGATCCGAAGTCCAATTTGATCCAACAGTGGTTGTTTGAACAAGGTGATCTTGGAGTCATTTCCAAAACTTTCCAGTTATCTTCTATTCCAGTGCTTGGTGACTGGTCCATTGAAGTTCAAGTGAATGTAAGTATAAATATATTTTGGGGAGGGGAGAAAAAATGATTTAAAATGTCCACATGGTGAAATTCTCCAAAGTCATTTCATGAACAGTAAGAAACGAATGTGAACATCTGGACCCTTTAAGTGGCTTGTTCATTTGCTCTGTGCCCCAATAGATTTATCTTTATTACAGTGTATCATGAGACAGTCATCACTTTTTGACTATAGGATGTTTGAAGGTTAAAACATTTTGGCATTTTGTTCTAAAACTTAGTAAATATTTGGTTATTAATTGCATAGATTAACTACTTTAAAACTGAGTAATGGACACAACTATTATTTAGCAGGTTTTGTATTTCAGAACAATGATTCCTCTGGAGTGACTGGACTAACCTGCTTTGTTTCTGTTACTTTCCGTGGTCACACTGACCTCGGCTCCATAGTCCTTTCTCCCCAGAGCTCCCACAGACCTCCTGTGTTTGCTGCCAGAGTGTGCAGTTCTGTGATCTAATTGGGCAGGAGCATGAAAATTCTTCCCATCTCTGTGTGCCTCTGCTTCTGTCCTCTGCATCACTGTGTGATTAAAGATCTATTCAATCTTTCCCATTTTTATAATAAAAACATAAATATATTTATGAGTAAGAGCTTTCAAAACAATCCCATTACTCTAGGGCTCTTTACTCCTGATATTTTAGACACAAATTCTTCATGGTGGGCACAGTTCTGGGTACTGTTTGCTTTGTTATTTTGGTGGTGCTATGGACTGAACCCACTACCTTATACATTCTAGGTAAGTATCCTACCACTAAGCCACAGCCCAGCTTCTGGCTCTGTGTATTGCATAATATTTAACAGCATCTCTGGCCTTTATGTAATGGATGCTCATAGCAGCTTCTCCTCCCCTTAAGTTGTGACAGTCAAAAATATGGCCTGATGTTCCCTTGTGAGATAAATGGCCTCCTGCCCCAATCATAACCAATGAGAATAATCATTAGCATATGATCTGAGGTAAGATAACTCAGTGTGGAACCTCTGCCTATTTAGGAATTATCAGCTTTATTTTTTAGTTCTGAGAACTGAACCCAGAGTCTCATATAAGCCAGGCAAGTACATTTCTACCAAGCTAGACCCACAGCTGTGCTCCAAATTTCATTTGTATTACCACCACAATCCTGAAAGCAGATAAAATCAAGTCTAGTTTCCTCTAGATGAAGAAAAGTAAGACTGGAGAAGTTTTAAAACAAGTTAAAAGGATTTATTTATTTTTAGTTGATATGTATATGAATGAGTGCCTGTGTGTGAGTGTAACACCTGTGTGATAGGTGTCTACAGAAGCCAGAGAGGGTATTAGGTTCCCTGTAACTTGAGTTACAGGTGTTTGTGAGCTGCTGTGTGGGCACTGGGAACTGAAGCCAGGCCCTTTGCAAGAGCAGCAAATGCTCTTAACTACTGAGCCATTTCTCCGGCCCCGGCCCTAAATTGGAGATGGTTAACTACTTGCCAGGAGGCTCAGAGTTGGAAAGAGAGAAGATGGAATATATGTATATATATATATATATATATGAATTTGTGTGTGTGTGTGAGAGAGAGATACTGTTGTATGTCCTGCTGTATTACTCTCTGCCTTATTGCTTTGAGACAGGCTCTCTTTCTGAAGATGGAGCTAGCCCCCAGCAATCCTCCTGTCACTGTCTCCCTTAGTGCTGGCACTACGGGTGTGTGGCCTTTCCCAGATTTTCATGTGGCTACTGGGATCTGAACCCAGATCCCCATGCTTTTTAGCAAGTGCTCTTAATCACTGAGCCATCTCATCAGCCCTGAGAATCAAGGCATGAGCTCAGGTCTCTGATCCAAAGCCCGGGATCCCAACCGGCCCATGACCTCGTGACCTCCCCACCAGAAGTCTCTGGAGGGTGGGATCAGGTAGGAGGGATAATACATAGTAAACCCACATTTAGTTTCAATTTAAAATATGTTAAGTCAGCTTAAAAGAGAAAAATGATAAATTATTAGAGTCAGTGTAAGAAATTGCAATTTTTTTATTTCAAAAGTGCCAAATATCATTTCAATTTAATATAGATATTCTTTTGTTGTTTCAGAATTTCAGGCATGCATATAATGTGTTTTGATCAACTTCATCCCTTCCTCTGTCCCCTTCAATTCCTCCCTGTCTATCCCCTCTTTTCCCTTCCAGCTTCATATGCTTTTATTTTTATTTTATTTTATTTTATTTTATTTTATTTTTTTGGTCTTTTTGAGACAGGGTCTCCCTGTAGCCCCAGCTGGCCTGGAACTCATTATGTATACCAGCCTAGCCTTGAACTCACAGAGATCACCTGCCTCTGCCTCCCAAGTGCTGGGATCACAGGTATGCGCCACCATGCATGCTTGCTCTTTTTTTTTAAACTCACTGAGTCACTTAGTGCTTGCTGCCTGTATGTGCATGAGTTTAGGGCCATCTCCTGGAGCATGGGGAGCCTCTCAGGGGCCACATCCCTGAAGAAAACTGACTCACCTTCCCCAGCATCCATCAATTGCCAATAGCTTCTCAGTTGGGGCTGGGACTTCATGAGCCCCTCCCTCATCCAGCTGGCTTGGTCATTGCAGGTCTTGTGGGTGCCATCACAGCCACTGTGATTTCATGTGTGCAACAACCCTGTCATAGCTGGCAAATATTGTTTCTTCTGAAGACATCCACTACCCTTGGCTCATACAATCTTTTCACCTCCTCTTCCATAATGATCCATGAACCTTGGAGGGAGAGGGTATGGTATAGATGTCCTACTAAGAGCTGAGAACTTCAGAATCTTTTATTCTCTATGTTGACTAGTTGTGGGTCTTTGTAATAATCTCATCTACTGTGAAAAGAAATTTCTCTGATAAAGATTAAGAAATGCACTAATCTATGGGTATAAAGAGAAGAACTTAGGAGGCAACTTAATATCATGCCCATTTAGTAGAATTATAGTATAGAGTTCTCCCCAAAGGCCTAAGATATAACCAGCCACAGGCGTTTGGACCAGATAATAGTACCAGGGATGAGTTCTGTTTTGTGGAGCTGCCCTTAAATCTAATCAGAAAGTGGTGGGATACTCCCATAACATTTGTGCCACTATTGCATGACTGGCATCTTGCCAGGCTACTATTATTGTAGTTCATAGGGTTCACAGCTGCATAAGATTATTGATAATTTTCCTCCACCAGAAGCATATATAGCAACTTCCAAGCACTATGAAAGCTATTCAGTAGGGATAAATCTTCTATGCCAGTAACAGCTTGATTTCTCCATGTCTTATGACCCAAGTTTACAGTTTCTTCAGCAATAGGGTCTTACCATCAAGCTCTGGAGAGTAACCAAAAGCAGTGGAAGTACTATGTAATGTTGGGGGGGGGGCTATGGACCCCCCCAGTGATCAAGAACTCAGAAATCCATGATCCATACCTGGAACTGGACTTTTTATTTGATAGCCTGTGGTATCTGGGAGAGGTATTGCCCCAACCCCCATTATAGGGTAACTCCAGTTAAACTTTTTTTTTTTTTTAGTATTTTTGAAACAGGGTCTCCCTTTAGTTCCAGCTGGCCTGGAGCTTGTTCTGTAGACCAGGCTAGCCTTGAACTCACAGAGATCCACCTGCCTCTGCTTCCTGAGTGCTGGGATCAAAGGCGTGCACCACCATGCCTGGCAAAACTTTTAAAATATGTGGAGAGAACTTCTACAGTAGTGGGTTTCCATATAGCTTTTCCAAAGGTCTTTAGTGTTACTTATCCCTCCTCATACATCTCTTCTCTACCATACAGGTATTCTTGCTTCCAACAAGCAGCTCTTATTGGTAAGAAGATCTTTGGAATAAACATGGAAATTTAAGATATTTAAATTCTTTAATCTTTCTCTTTGTCTTTTGCTCTTTTGTTTTGAGACAGGGTCTTATTATATCTGCCTCTGCCTCTTGAATGCCAGGACCATGGGCATGAACTGACGCACCTGGCTTGCTCTATTTAATGGTAACAGGACCAGGTCATAGGTCAGTGTGCCTGCCACATCTCCATCTTGGAGTGCTTCTTGATAGTCACAGATGAAAGGGTTATACCTGGTGTAATTAATAAGATCATTTGTCTGGACTTTCTTATAAGAGTTGATATAATTACAGATGAAATTCATTATTGTCGTAAGTTTTTCATCAATCTGTGCCTCAAAAAGGGGAGGGTCCTTACTTTAAAAAGGAAGGATATTCTGACATGATACGACATGAATGAACCTTGACATTACTCTGAGATGAGCCAGCACAAAAGGACAAATGCTGTATGATTCCACTTACTTGTAATATTTAGAATATTCAAAAATCATCAAAACAAGGTAGGCTGGTGAATGCCAGAGGTGTTGGGAGGAGGGAATGGAGCTGTTTAATGGGACAGTTTCCATTTTGCAAGATGAGGAAGTCCTAGAATTCTCTTGCACAGCAATATAGATGTTTGAAACACCACTGAACAACACTTACAAATAGCTATTCATGTTATGTGCATTTTACTGTAATTAAAAGAAATTAAAAAGTAATGAGGCCTAGCATTTTATGGGATATGAGCTAGTCATTGACATATAGTATCTGTATTTCACTGTAATATATTTTACAGTAAAATGCAGTTCTTTTTTATGCAAAAAGCATAATATATGGGAGATTAGGTGTCAGGTGAGGTGCATGAAATAGCACTTGCTTAAAGAAGCACAACTAAGGAGTCTTGTGTGAGACTCTGTTTTGGAAATTGAGGTGTCAGTGCTAGGGCTATAGTGGACTCTTAATTTACTGGATGGCCAGCTAGCATCTTTGTTGATGCTTATGATGCCTACCAACTTTATCCTTTTTAATTTAGCAGATTTGCTGAATGCATGACATGGTTTTAAAGAATATTAGAGGGACTGTGGTGGGTTGAATGAGAATGTCCTCCATAGGCTTCAAGTATTCGGACATTTTGTCCCCAGTTGGTGGCGCCATTTTGGGAGATCTTAGAAGGTGTGGCCATCCTGGAGGATGTACATCACTGGGGGCAGGCTTAGAGAGTTCAACAAGCCTTGCAGGCTCCAGTTGCTCCCTCTCTGCTTCCTGTGCTCACTGGAAGATGTGAACCTCAGCTTTCTGCTCCAGCTCCTGCCACCATGCCTCCCACCACAATGGACTCTAATTCCCTGGAGCCATCAATTGTAAGCTCAAATAAACTCTTCCTTTTATAAGTTCCCTTGGTCATGGTGGTTTTATCACAGCAACAGAAAAATGACTCATATACTGACCATGTGGGTGTTTGGAGAAATGTGGAAGGCTTTGGAACTTTGGGCTTGAAAAGCTGTTGACTGCTGTAAGGAAAGATTAAGTGACCATTCTAGTAGAAGCTTGAAAGAAAGCAGTGCTGAGAAAAATGTATATTTCCAGAGGAAAATAAGGACTTAAGGAGCAACTGTGATATTTTGGCAGAGTCTGGCTGGAGTTTTCCCATAGCCCAAATGCTTGCCTGAGGCTAAGTTGAAAAGCAATGGATTAATTTCTTTGGTAGAGGATATTTCAAGACAACCTAACATGGAAATAATGGCGTGGCTGTTAATAGTGAATATTATTCAGATCTACAATGAAAAAGAGCAAATGGGGCAGAAAGAAATGCAGAATGTAGTTTGGATCAGAAAAGTACACTAGGGAGATTGATGTTGGAGCCAAGGCAGGTGAAGGAGAGGATCCCTTTGATAAGAAGATTAAAGTGATTAAGAAGAGGCCCAGAGATTTACAAGTAAACAATAGAAACAGTACCTCAGGGTAAGACCACACCCAGCTAAGCCTCCAACTTTTGAAAGGAAAATACTGAATGGGTTTTCTATTACAACAAGTCCAGGGCACAGAAAAGCTACAAAGTGGTTGAAGTAGGCCAGGATCCATCCCAAACTTGCAGCCAAACTTGGCAGTTTCATTCACGTGGCGCTGGCTTTAGAGGCATGAAGGATGCAAGAGTGAAGGGGTCATCATTTCTTCTTCCACGGTTTCAGAGAGCCAGGCAGAATGCAGCAGGGGCGTCCCTGCATAAAGAAAGTCCTGATGGGCTATTGCATGGAGCTGTGAAGTTGAAGCCTGGTTGGCAGTGGAGAGCCCAAGAAAACATTCGACATGACAGAGCTGTGAGATATTTGCCAAGGAGAGCTGCCTACAGGGAGTGGTACCAGCCTAAGAAAGAGATGTATGTTGCAAGCAAAGCTGGAAGAGCTGAGCCATCTAAGCCCTTTGGAAGTAAAGTTCCAGAACTCTCACATGGAGCTATTGGACTTGGTGTTTGCCCTGCTGGTTTTCGGTCTTGTTTTGGTCCAGTATTTCCTCATTATGCCTCTATTCCTCCATTTTGGAATGGGAATGTGTATTCAGTTCCACTGTATGTTGGGAGTATGTAATTTGTCTTGTGATTTTACAGGAGCTTACAGTTAAGAGATTGGCCTGGGTCTCAGAAGAGACTTTGGACTGTAGACTTTTGAATAATATTGAGACTGGTAAAGACTATGGGGACTTTTAAGGTTGGACTAAATGCATTTTGCATTTTATATGTTCATGAGCCTATGGGGGCCAGGGAGTGGAATGTGGTGGTTTGAATGAGAGTGTCTCCCATAGGCTTCAAGTATTCAGACATTTTGTCCCCAGTTGGTGGTGCTGTTTTGGGAGGTCTTAGGAGGTGTGGCCCTCCTGGATGAAGTACATCACTGGGGGCAGGCTTAGAGAGTTCAACAAGCCTTGCCAGTCTCCAGTTGCTCCCTCTCCGCTTCCTGTGCTCATTGGAAGATGTGAACCTCGACTTTCTGCTCCAGCTCCTGCCACCATGTCTATGTCTCCCCACCACAATGGATTCTAATTCCCTGGAACTGTCAATCATAAGCTCAAATAAACTCTTCTTCTAAGTTCATAGTGATTTCAGTACAGCAACAGAAAAGTGGCTAATATAGACTGTTATAAAAGAGATTCATATTTACAGTGAATATGTAGTGTGTAAGTATTAAATAATATTTGTAAGATTTGTTGCGGAGGCTTTTTCTCATTTTCCTGATTCATAACTGAGTACAGTAATAACCAAAATAAGAGTTTAAATGTTAGAAAAATACAAAATTAGAGGAGACACAGGGGCACTATTGTACACTGTGAGAAGTGCTGACCTTCATGGATCTCTCAGGACAAACAATGGGCCATGATACTATTATAATAAATATATAGTTAATATATTTACATAATTATTTACATAACTACAATATAGTAAGTTTTATGAAGCTTTACATCTACTCCCTGGCAGGCACAGATGTGGTATTATTTATTTATTTATTTATTTATTTATTTATTTATTTATTGCCAATGTTTTATTGAAGCTCTGTGCATTTCATAGAAAATTACATTACAAATCAAAAGATGTGGCATTTGTATGTGCTCATTATCCTGCATATACAGTCCTGGGATGTGGGCATGACTGTATCCATTTTATGATGAGAAGACTATTGCTCAGTAAATTGACTTCTCAAGTACACTCAACTAGGAAACAAGCTTTTTGACCTTCCTATTTGATCTTCAGTGCAGCTTAGATTAAATGGCAGCCTTCTCTGTACTAATGTTGCTTAAAGACTTTCAGATTATCTACATTACAGCCACAAAATGAACGATGTTAATCAATCTATAAATATATAATGAGTGTGTTCATGGACCCAGCTCTTTCTTAAACTGGAGGATTGAAAACATATTTATTTTTCCACATATTTTGGAGAACCTAAAAAACATTACAAACAGAAGAGACCCAAGTGTGTTCTTCATTTTTATGCGAGGGCTTAAAAAGCATGTCTTGAGCACATGGCTCATGGAGAGGGTATGCTGCTGAGAGAGAGATTGAAAATGAATATGTATAGAGATATGTACAAGGAGAATGGAAGCATAGGATGGGGTGTGATAGGATACATGCTTGAGGAAGAGGACATTTGAACTCACATAGAGGAAGGAAAGCGTAGGCATCTGTGAAACAGAGGAGAAGGAATGACTCTTGCAGAAGCAGCGAAAGTAGAGAGGAACTTCATGTGTTTGGGGATTTGGGAGAGGTGTTGCGTTATGGAAGCATGCAAAGAACGGTAGGAAGTGGAGGTCAGGAAGCATAGTGTGAGTTTTAGGGAGTTAAGACGTTATTTTCAGCCCCATTCATATTGTTTGGGAATCCCTTAATTGTTCACCCATCCACCCACCATACCATCCATTTATCTCTCCCTTCCTCCTTCCGATCCTTCTTCCTTCCTTTGCCTGTCTGTCCGTTTGTCCACCCATCCAATAAGTGTGTGTTTAAGATCTATGGCGTTCCCACAAAGTGGGAGGAAACCTTCACTGCAGAAACATCTGACAAAGCATTTATTTCCAGAATATATAAACTACTCAAAAAACAAGAAAGAAAACAAATGACCCACTCAATAGATGGAGCAAAGAGCTGAACAGACTTCACAAATGAGGAATTAGAGATGGCTGAGAAACACCTAAAGAAGTGTTCAACATCACTAATCATTAAGGAAATGCAAATCAAAACCACTTTAAGATATCATCTTACTCCAATAAGACTGGCTAGGATCAAGAAAACAAATGATACCAAGTGCTGGAGAGGTTGTGGGGAAAGGGGAACACTCATCCACTGCTGGTGGGAATGTAAACTCGTACAGCCACTATGGAAAGCAGTGTGGAGAACCCTTGGAAGACTTGGAATGAACTTGCCACCCGACCCAGCCATACCACTCCTGGGCATGTACCCTCAAGACTCACGCCACCACAGAGATACATGCACGGCCATGTTTATTTCAGCTCTCTTCACAATAGCAAAGAGCTGGAACCAACCTAAATGCCCCTCAACTGACGAATGGATAGAGAAAATGTGGTACATCTACACAATGGAGTTCTATGCAGCAGTAAAGAAAGACGACATCACGAGCTTTGCAGGAAAATGGCTGGAGCTAGAGGACATCATGCTGAGTGAAGTAACACAGTCCCAGAAAAACAAACGACGAATGGTATCCCTCATCTGTGGATGCTAGTGCCAATTACCCAGTTGTAAGTATTTCTTGTGTAGGGCCCCCTGAGCTTTTGTCCAAAGCAGTTGGGAGTGATGCATATTGGAAACACAACAACAACAACAGAAAGGACTGCATCAAAGAACTGAACTGAAACAGTAAACGAAAACTTCTGCTCAAAAACAGTCAACTTCCACATGGAGAATATTGAGAAAGACTGAGAAAGAGATGAAAAGCATGTTCGGCAGAATGCATGGCTCTGGTGGGGTGGGGGGGATGGGAGGACACAGGTCTAGATTTGATAAAAATATATATAAATAAATTTAAAAAAAGTTAAAAAAGATCTACGGTGTCGTGCTGAATACAAAGAAGCTAACCTGTAATCTCTACTTTCAAAGATTATACTGTGGTGACATAAATAGGAATAGGTAAACGGCACAAGTGTGACTGAGACAGGGCAGTGCCTCAGCGAGGGGTCATTAAGGTGCTTGAGTCAGCGCTAGCGCTGTTTGCTGTTAGCTCTTGTCTCTGGCTCATGGTCAGCTCTATTCTCTCATTTTACTGTGTCATTAAGATGCACTAAAGCCTAAATATGAATGGGGCTGTTATATTGGCTTATCTTAGTCACTCTTAGAGCTCTACAAGCAAGCCTCTTCATTGGCGACTGGATGGGCTATCCTTGGGTCAAGGCCCCCACTGCTGGTCTGTCAGAAGCGACCTCTGGAAAGTGACCAGCAAGGGCTGTTTCAGCTGGGTGACAGGCCCTAAGAGATTAATGCATTCAGTGAGTGGTAAACAGTTCAGTGTTAGAGGCTAGAGAGGGATAGAATAGTGGAGAAATTTTGTGAGACTGAAAATCAAGAGAGATGGGCTTCCCCACATAGTAATGTGTGGCTTTGACCTTCATATTGCTTTGGGAGGAAGAAGTGAGGTTGTAAAGGAAATGTGGTTGTATAAACCTTCAGTGCCACTCATTCTATCCTTTCCATTTCTTCCCACATCTGGCCTCTGCCTAGAGTGCTGTTGTGGCTGTGCTTGCTTTTACCCTTCGGGTAGTCTCTAAAACGGCAGAATAACTCAGACACCATGCAGTGTTTTGCCCTTCTTGCTACATTTGTGTTGCTCTTAGCTGGTGTTTCCCAATAGACTCTAATCCATAAGGCTAGTAATTTTGTTTTGTTCACCCTCCATCCTCAAGACCTGGCAGTGCTTACATATAATTTAAAATATTTGTAATTTTTATTTTATGTATATGAGTGTTTGCCTGCATATATGTAAGTGCACCCATTTGTGTGCAGTGCCCATGGAGTCAGAAGATGGCATTTTGTTAGCTGCCTTGTGGTGCTGGGAACCAAACCAGGTCCCTCTGCAAGAAAGCCAGAGCTCTTAAACACACACAAAGCCATCTCTCCAATAAGCCAATATATATTTTTTAAAGCCATTTCTTTTTGGTCTTTTGAGACAAGGTCTCCCTTTAGTTCCAGCTGGCTGGAGCTCACTCTGTAGACCAGCTGGCCTTGAACTCACAGAGATCTGCCTGCCTCTGCCTCCTGAGTGCTGGGATTAAAAGTGAACATGCGACACATGCAATGCTTTAAAAATATTTTTTTTTGTCTTTTTGGAGACAGGTCTCCCTGTAGCCCAGCTGTCCTGGAACTCGCTCTGTAGACCGGCTGGCCTTGAACTCCAAAAGATCCGCCTGCCTCTGCCTCCAAGTGCTAGGATTAAAGGCGATGCGCGCCAATGCCGGCTCTAAAGCCAATATTTTTAAATGTTTTGAACTAAATACAGCTTTCTACTTTCCACATTTTATCCCTCCCTCCATTCCCTCCCTCCCTCCGTCCTCCTCCCGTCCCTCCCCTCCGTCCTTCCCCTCCTTACCCCTCCGTCCCCCTCCGTCCCTCCTCCCTCCTCCCTCCCTCCTCCTCCTCCCCTCCTCCCTCCCTCCCTCCCTCCCTCCCTCCCTTCTCCCTTCCTTCCTTCCTTCCTTCCTTCCTCCTTCTTCCTCTTCCTTCCTTCCTTCCTTCCTTCCTTCCTTCCTTTTTCTTTTTTTTTTGAGCCCTTTCTTGGAACTCACTATGTAGACCAGGCTGGCGTGAACTCCCAGAGATCCGCCTGCCTCTCCCTCCGAGTGCTGGATTAAAGGATGTGCACCACCATGCCTGGTTACTTTCCACATTTTAGAAGAAATATTAATCTCTTTGAAGACAAGTGTATTGATTAAATGTTATTACTAATGAAAGGTTAGTTTGAGCAGGGCGGGGTGGCGCACGCCTTTAATCCTGGCACTTGGGAGGCAGAGGCAGGCGGATCTTTGTGAGTTCGAGGCCAGCCTGGTCTACAGAGTGAGTTCCAGGACAGCTGGGGCTACAGGGAGACCCTGTCTCGAAAAGATAAAAAAAAAAAAGGTTAGTTTCTACCACATAAGAAAAAAAAGTTGCTTGACAGCCACCAGGGGTCAGTACAACCAAAGAAATGTTAGAAAAGCTCTGTTTTCATGTTTGTCTCCTGCAAAGCTTTGAGGGGCTGTATATTGCTTATTACTGACTTTGGTTTTAGCAGTAAATGGAGGAATTATATTTATTATTTAGATAGTCTGCTATCATAAAGAATATTTTTATATTCTTAGGCAGTGACCATTCTCAGTATAAAACACAGAAGAAAATTATTTTTAGGAGAATATTTTGAAATTCTATTTGTAGAAAAATACAGAATATCAATATCACAATGGAAAGACAGTGCATTAGAAGTACAGGAGTTAGCAGAGGTCTGCTTTGTACTGACTATAGATAAAAAGTGGTATCTTTAGTCACATTTTCCTCTAGGTCAGGGAAGGGATCCTTTAGTGAAATACTTAACGGACTCCTTGGCACTTATCCAGTTATAATATGTTCATTTGCAGAATAAGACAATCAGCTGTCTATTTACTGTTAGCTTTTCTAAATAACAAATTGCTTTTGACTTCCATGGATTGGTTTCATTTTCAGGATTTTGAGTAATGATTGGTGTGTGTGTGTGTGTGTTGTTTGTATGTCCATGCATGCGTGCATGAAGGCCAAATGTCAACACTGAGAGTCTTCCTCTATCACTCTCCACTTTATATTTATTTATTTATTTATTTATTTATTTATTTATTATTTCTCCTCTCAATCTATCTTTACTCTTATTTATTTATTTATTTGGCTTTTTTTTCTTTTCCATTTTTAAGTTCCCTTGTCTGTCGTGGAAACTCACATGTGTAGACAGGCTGGCCTTAAATCTCACAAAGATCTTTCCCCTGCCTCTGCCTCCCGAGTGGCTAGGATTAAAGCGTGTGCCACCACACCTGGCATCTCATTTATTTTTTATTTTTTAAAAATATATTTTTAAATTTATTTATTTTACTCTAAATGTATTAATGAGTGTACTGTCTGCATGTGAGTTTGTGCACCCGTGTCCATAAAACGAGCTCGGGGTCCGAGAGGGTGTCAGATATCCCTGGAACTGGAGTTAAAGATGGTTCCTAGCCGTCCTGTGGGTGTGTGAATCGAACCGGGGTCCCCTCTGCAAGAGCAGTCAGTGATCTAACCACTGAGCCCTCTCTCCAGCCCCTCCACCTTTTAGTATTATTATATTCATTATTTAAAGTTTATATTTATTATTATTATTAATTATTTTGGTTTTTTTTGATGGCAGGGGTCTCCCTTTGTAGTCCCGCTGATCTGGACTCGCTTTTGTAGACCAAGGCTGGCCTTGAACTCACAAAGATCTGCCTGCCTCCTCCTCCAATGTGCTGATCAAAGGCGTGCGTCCCACTCCTTTTTTTTTTTTAATACTTTTTTTTTTTGATCTTTTGCCTATTCTATTTATTTATTTATTTATTTATTATTTATTTATTTATTTATTTTTTTCCGTCTTTTCGAGACCGTCTCACTGTAAGCCCCAGCTGTCCTGGAACTCGACTCTGTAGACCAGGCTGGCTTGAAACTCACAAAGATCCGCTGCCTCTGAGCCTCCCAAGTGCTAGCTTAAGGCGTTGGCAGCCCACGCCCGGCGCACTTTATTTTTTAAGACAGGGTTTCTCTCTGAGGCTGGAGCTCCTTGGTTTCGGAGGCTGGCTTGCCCAGGAAGCCCCTGGGATCTGTCTTGCCTCTCCTTTGCTCTTTTCACTTACCCGTGTCCACCATGCCAGCAGTCTGCAGGGTGCTGGAGATTGACCCGGGCACATCATTGCCGGTCCTCATGCTTATATAGGGAGCACTTTACACTGAGCCATTTCCCCTATCCCACTACTTTTGATGAACATTTCCAGGTCTTAATTCCTATTTTCATGTCCTTCATGTGCAGTGAGCATATGACGGTGGGACGCAGTGACTTTTCTATCTATTCATACATGTGCCAGCTTTTTTACAAACTGTTATGTTAATTGAAAGTTAAAAACCACCTTTTTCTTTTTTTGAGATAGGTGTCTCCTTGTAGCCCCCCGGCTGGCCTCCAATCTCACCAGCAATCCGCCTTCCTCTGGTTCCTGCGTGCTGGGGATTAAGGCTTTGCTACACACCATGCAGGGCTGCCTAAAAGAAACCTTACGAAATTATTATATTTAATGTTATGTATATGAGTGTATTGCCTGCATGTATATACGTGCATNGGGGAGGCTAGTGCCAATTACTTAGTTGTAATATTTCTTGTGTTATGGCCCCTTGAGCTTTTGTCAAGCAGTTGGAGTGATGCCTATTGGAAACACAACAAAACAACAACGAAAGGACTGCATCAAAGAACTGACGGAACAGTGAACTTCTGCTCAAAAACAGTAACTTCCACATGAGAATATTGAGAAAGACTGAGAAGAGATGAAAAGCATGTTTGGCAGAATGCATGAGCTCTGGTGGGGTGGGGGATGGGAGGACACAGGTCTAGATTTGATAAAAATATATATAAATAAATTTTAAAAAAAGTTAAAAAAGATCTACGGTGTCATGCTGAATACAAAGAAGCTAAACCTGTAATCTCTACTTTCAAAGATTATACTGTGGTGACATAAATAGGAATAGGTAAACGGCACAAGTGTGACTGAGACAGGGCAGTGCCTCAGCGAGGGGTCATTAAGGTGCTTGAGTCAGCGCTAGCGCTGTTTGCTGTTAGCTCTTGTCTCTGGCTCATGGTCAGCTCTATTCTCTCATTTTACTGTGTCATTAAGATGCACTAAAGCCTAAATATGAATGGGGCTGTTATATTGGCTTATCTTAGTCACTCTTAGAGCTCTACAAGCAAGCCTCTTCATTGGCGACTGGATGGGCTATCCTTGGGTCAAGGCCCCCACTGCTGGTCTGTCAGAAGCGACCTCTGGAAAGTGACCAGCAAGGGCTGTTTCAGCTGGGTGACAGGCCCTAAGAGATTAATGCATTCAGTGAGTGGTAAACAGTTCAGTGTTAGAGGCTAGAGAGGGATAGAATAGTGGAGAAATTTTGTGAGACTGAAAATCAAGAGAGATGGGCTTCCCCACATAGTAATGTGTGGCTTTGACCTTCATATTGCTTTGGGAGGAAGAAGTGAGGTTGTAAAGGAAATGTGGTTGTATAAACCTTCAGTGCCACTCATTCTATCCTTTCCATTTCTTCCCACATCTGGCCTCTGCCTAGAGTGCTGTTGTGGCTGTGCTTGCTTTTACCCTTCGGGTAGTCTCTAAAACGGCAGAATAACTCAGACACCATGCAGTGTTTTGCCCTTCTTGCTACATTTGTGTTGCTCTTAGCTGGTGTTTCCCAATAGACTCTAATCCATAAGGCTAGTAATTTTGTTTTGTTCACCCTCCATCCTCAAGACCTGGCAGTGCTTACATATAATTTAAAATACTTTGTAATTTTTATTTTATGTATATGAGTGTATTGCCTGCATATATGTAAGTGCACCCATGTTGTGCAGTGCCCATGGAGATCAGAAGATGGCATTTTGTTAGCTGCCTTGTGGGTGCTGGGAACCAAACCCAGGTCCTCTGCAAGAGTAGCCAGAGCTCTTAACCACAAAGCCATCTCTCCAATAAGCCAATATATATTTTTTAAAGCCATTTCTTTTTGGTCTTTTTGAGACAAGGTCTCCCTTTAGTTCCAGCTGGCCTGGAGCTCACTCTGTAGACCAGGCTGGCCTTGAACTCACAGAGATCTGCCTGCCTCTGCCTCCTGAGTGCTGGGATTAAAGGCATGCACCACCATGCCTGGCTTTAAAGCCAATATATTTTTTTTTGTCTTTTGGAGACAGGGTCTCCCTGTAGCCCCAGCTGTCCTGGAACTCGCTCTGTAGACCAGGCTGGCCTTGAACTCACAAAGATCCGCCTGCCTCTGCCTCCCAAGTGCTAGGATTAAAGGCGTGCGCCGCCATGCCCGGCTCTAAAGCCAATATTTTTAAATGTTTTGAACTAAATACAGCTTTCTACTTTCCACATTTTATCCCTCCCTCCTTCCCTCCCTCCCTCCGTCCCTCCCTCCGTCCCTCCCTCCCTCCGTCCTTCCCTCCGTCCCTCCCTCCGTCCCTCCCTCCGTCCCTCCCTCCCTCCCTCCCTCCGTCCCTCCCTCC
>VZQC01011008.1:818115-916546 GCA_009823505.1 Rhizomys pruinosus | reverse complement strand
TTTTTTTTTTTTCTAAATTTGTGAAACAGAGTTGGATGATTAATTAAAGATATTTAATATAGGCTTAAGCACGAGGATTAGGAGAAATGGAGCACTCAGAAGAAAGTCACACAAACCCAGTACGGATATGGACTCCTCCAGGGAGAGGCAGCATACGCTCTTGCTAGAACACAATCACATTCATTTTCTTTTCTTTCTTTTTTTGTCTTTGAGACAGGGTCTCCCTGTAGTTCCAGCTGGCTTGGAATTCACTATGTGGGCCAGACTGGCCTTGAACTCAAAGAGATCTGCCTGCTTTTGCCTTCTGAATGCTGAGATTAAAGGTGTGCCACAGGCCAAGCAAGCCACATTTGTTTTCTTTCTTTTTTTTTTTTTTTTAATTTTTTAAAAATTTATTTCTGTATGTGTATGAATGTACTGTCTGCATGTGGGCTTGTGCACCCGTGTCGTGCAGTGCCTTGGAGGTCAGAAGAGGGTGTCGGATTTCCCTGGAACTGGAGTTCTCCTGGAATTGGAGCTTCAGACGGTTCTCGGCCACCATGTGGGTGCTGGGGATTGAACCTGGGTCCTCTGTAAGAGCAGTCAGTGCTCTTAACCGCTAGGCCATCTCTCCAGCCCCGCCACATTCGTTTTCAAACCTGCCTTTTCAATTCTTTGACAGCGTTGAGTAGTCGGGGCAGAGAACATCTAACCCACATAGCTTAAAATGTTTAGTATCTGAATTTTTATTTTTTTTGTCTTTTTGAGACAGGGTCTCCCTGTAGCTCCAGCTATCTTGGAACTCACTATGTAGACCAGGCTGGCCTTGAACTCACAAAGATCTGCCTGCCTCTGCCTCTCCAGTGCTGGGATTAAAGGTATGCACCACCACGCCTGGCAGCATCTGACTCTTTACAGAAAAATAAAAGCGGATCTCTGTTCCAGACTAATGAAAGTAATATAGGCATTGTTTGGTGGCTATGTATGGCACAGGTTGCTACTATCTAAATTGTTATTAATTTTAAATATTTTAGTATTTTCTACCATTTTCCTCCTTGTAGCAGGGTCTCACCATGTAACTAACCCAGGTTGGCCTGATTCAAACTTGTGATTCTCCTGCCTCAGCCTCTCTAGCAGGAAGATTACAGGTCTAATCGTCCATTTCTGATTACATGTTTTATAAAATGTCATGCAAAATAATAAACTCAATGGAAAAATTAATATAGCTTCTGGAATACCCAATAGACAATATGTTACAAAGTTAATTTTTGCTTCTCAGATCCTTTGGGCAATAAAATCATGTATTTCTTGATTTTCATTTGCCACTTGTAAATACCTGAGAAAACACAGAACATGCTGTCAGGACCATTACAGAACCATTTTGTGATTCATTATTGAAGCCAGAGTGAAGAGAAGGAAGTATGTTCATTTTTCCTTCAGTTTTCTTTGGTGACTGTTTTTCTTCAGTGGTATTGTTTCCTTCAAAATTAACAACACAGTCAAATTTTCTTCTTGGTGGTTTGCTTCAAGAGAGGCCAATACTTTTTAGGAGAAGGTGATGTTAATAGCTTACAGGAGGTACTGTAACTGAGCTTATCTGTTGAGCACTGTTAAGAACTGGCCTGGGGACAATAGTCAACTAATGCATTTAGTTATATATTTATTCAACCGATACCAACAGTATGTTGATCTAGGTGTTATGCCCCTACTGATTTCACAGTTTTTTATAGAGATAGTTGCAAAGCAGATGACTATGGTATACTGTGTTAAATAAAAAGATTGAGTACAGGGGCACAGGATAATAGGGGAGAGAAGGGGCTCTCTGAACCACAGGGGGAGCGCTTATCAATAAAGGCTGCTAGGAAGAGGGTCAGTCTAGATAAACAGATCCATACCTTTGGTAGGTCATCCTGGTAGACACGCTTTGCAGGTGGATTTGAGTCTGAATGTCCCAGTTGAGGATGACTTAGAGATAAAGATTCAGTAGTCCTTAGTATGGAAACAACAGTGAAAAGGACCATATATCTCTACTAAGCCTCATACATTGCTTTTCATGTACTAATGTTTGCTGTACATATCACTTTAATGTTAACAGAAACATTGATATTAAATTACTTATTCCTCATGCTTATTTGTATTGATCTCAGTAATAAAGCATAACTTTTTCAAAGAATGGAATTGTTTATCAGCAAAACAGGCAATGCAAATAGATTACTGTAGTGAGACTAGTCCACCTTGTAGCAAGTCATCATTCATGTGTTCTACGTGCCATACTGCAGCAACAGCGATTCCTCCCGTGGCTGGACAGAGTGCAGAGACCAGCAGGATCCCCGATGAGGGCACAGTTAGAGCACATATAAACCCATAACATCCCCAGAGGCCGGCTTTGTGCTTTATGATACCTAGGTTGTAGTCATTTCTACTTTTAACACTAGACAGTATTCCAGCTTAGAGCCATATAAAACAGTTCTCTACCACTCCATAAGTGACCCCTAGTAAACTCATTTTACTCATCAAGATGATCTCAAATGAATCATTCTTTGAGCTGTTGGTACTGTTCGGGTTTGGGGGAAGATGTTACTTTTACATCTTCCTGGAAGAGTCATGCAGCAATTACCTTCTTGGTTTGGGTTTCGAAGATAGAAAATTGTAAATGAATCAGAAACATGCAGCTTATATATTTCTGTGTGTGATGCACAAACAATTGAAGCATGCAGCATGGATATAGAGGTTAATTTTTTATTTTTTTGGTCTTTTTTAGACAGGGTCTCCCTGTAGCCACAGCTAGCCTGGAACTCACTATGGAGACCAGGCTGGACTCAATCAATCTACCTGTCTCTGCCTCTCAAGTACTGGGATTAAAGGCATGTCCCACCATGCCCAGTGAGGTTCATTGTTTTACAAAAGATTTTCTAATTTTTTAAGAGTTTCTTATTTTTATTTTATGTGTCTGAGCATTTTGGCTGCATGTAAGTGGACCCGTGTGTGCAATGCTTGAAGAGGCCAGAAGAGAACATCGATCCCTTAGAAGTGGAGTTACAGATGGTTGATAGTTGCCACATGGATCCTGGGAACTGACC
Organism: Rhizomys pruinosus; assembly: GCA_009823505.1. Taxonomy (NCBI): domain Eukaryota; kingdom Metazoa; phylum Chordata; class Mammalia; order Rodentia; family Spalacidae; genus Rhizomys; species Rhizomys pruinosus. Next base: position 913,487 of record VZQC01011008.1, on the reverse strand, counting down.
TTGGGTCCTCTGCAAGAGCAGTGAGTGCTCTTAACCACTGAGCCAGCTCTCCAGACTGAATATGGAGATTATTAAGAGTGCTCAGAATAATGCAATTTATTTAATATATTCTTTAAATATATTATTAAATAATTATGTATACATGTTTTAAAATATTAAGGCCAGGGGTGGCGGCACATGCTTTTAATCCCAGTACTTGTGAAGCAGGGGCAGGTTGTAGGAGCTTCTCTTGCTACCAACAGGCACAGCTCAGTCCTGCTAAGGGAAGGGGAGCACTGTGGGGAACTGACCCCTCAGCGCAGAGATCAATCTGTTACTTCCGTAACCCGACCTGAGAGGTCCTTCCACCTCAGGTCCTGAGCCTGGGAGAACGGAACATTTCCCATCTTGGCTAGTGCTTTCCACCGCCCAAAGCCCGCGAGGCCTCTGGATAGGAATGTCAGGCTGATGGCTGATGCCGAACTTCACCTACATTCCCCTCACAACTCACAACTCTGATAGATCTCCTCCAGCCCCACACCAGCTATCACAGGTTGTGTGGTCTGATGGAAACCACGGTCCAGCCCACTGGTCATATCAAAGAAATTCAGGCCTGCGTTCAGCCTGTATGGCACCAAAAATAAGTGCTGGGAATTCGCTGTAATGAATGGGTAATGGAGAATTCTATTGTTGCCGCTAACAGCGTGCCCTTTTATTTTTTTTTTATTGGCCTTTGTTGAGACAGTGTTCCCTGTAGCTCAGCTTCCAGCTGTCCTGGAACTACTCTGGTAGACCAGCTGGCCTTGAACTCACAAGATCCACCTGGTCCTCTGCCCTCCCAAGTGCTAGGATTAAAGGCGTGCGCCACACGCCTGGCGTGACAGCTTGCTTTTTAATAAGCAAAATGAGCGTCAGCTCCCAGAGCCAATCACAGACACTCAGTTTCGCACCACTGTATACTGATTCGCTAGCTCTGTACCTGGGCCACGTTGCTGGCTCCCTTTTAGGGGCGGGGTCAGAGTAATCCCATGACTCCCATGTGGTGCACTGAAGGGATGCTTGCGAGAACGTATAGCCCCTAATTTCAAACTGGATCTTCTCCACAGCAGGTGGATCTATGTGATTTCCAGGCCGATCCTGGCTACTAGTGAGTTCCGGCCAGCTCGGGCTAAGGGACGCTTGTCTCAAAAAAAAAAAAAATTAAATGATATTAAAAGAAAGTTTTAGACAACTTCATTTCATTTAATAGAAGTTAGAACTGATACCTCATGTATGCTAGTCAAGTGTTCTACCACTGAGCTATGTCTTAGTCAACTATTTTCTTTGCATATAATTGTTTTATATTTTGAACCATATCTTTTCTTTAAGGTTAAGTAATATAGGACAAGTGTGATGCTTATAATCCCAGTATTTGGGAGAGGCTGAGGCAGGAGGATTGCCATCAGTTTCAGTCTAGACTGGACTTCATTGTGGTTCCAGGCCACCCAGGGCCTAGAATCCGTATTGAAAACAAAAACAAACAAACAAGCAGAAACAATACAACAAATAATCTTTAACATCTATTTGTGATTTAATTTTTTTAATATTTTTAATTTGAATTTGCAGAGGTGACCGTCGCTGTCGAGTCAGAGTTGGATCCCCTGACTAAGTCCTGAATTGAGAGATTTAGCGCTGTTCTGAGACCGCTTCAGAGATCGTTAAGCTAGGATTAGCATATGTGTAGTTGAAAAAAGCAAGCTAATATTTTGTAGTTGTAGCTGTGTTTGCTTTGATAAACTTGGGGGATTAAATTTAGAGTACAGTGTTGGTTGAATTATGACCTATTTCTTTTATTTTACAAAGCTATTAGTTAGAATACATAGTTAGAATTATGTGTTAAAAAAAGAAGTCACAGGCTACATGTTTCCTTGTGAATCTTTGAGAATGGAATAATTAATGATATTTGTTAAGATAGAGTAAGATGTATTGATTTAAGTGGTAACAGTAGAAATTACTCAAGGATCAGAAAAGGCGGGGGAATTGGTTCCTTGAATGAATTTTACATTTTTTACTTGCAAAAATTCAATTATGAATAGTGTCATTTTTCCATTTTTTTGAAGTGTAGTTAAAATAAACATGAAATCATTTTTCTGGTAATTCGATGTAGCTTGTTCGATTTAGAAGTGAAAATAAAGTTTAGATAATGTGACCAAAGCCAGACCTTTTTTTTTTTTTATTTTTTAGTTTTTGTAGACAGGGTCTCCCTTTTAGTCTCAGCTGCTGGAGCTCACGCTTAACTGGCTGTGGGCCTTAACTCATAGAGATCCCCTACTGTGCCTCCCAAGTGCTAGATTAAAGATAGCGTGCGCTCTGCCAGCCCGGTCAGAGCCAGATTTTCAGCAGAGCTGAATTGTGTTTTTTTTATCAGCAAGGTGACCAAAGTCTCTGAGGAAATGCAAGCTGTGCAAGGGAGAGAGGGAATGGTTGTAGATTATATAGAGGATGGACATAAGGAAAGGATACACAGCTGTGGAGTCTGAGATAAGGTGTCCTTGGGAAACATGGTCCCTTTGCTTGGAGTGACTTGCTTGAGCAAAGCAAGTGGTTTCAGTTTAGATGTGGCTAGCTGCAGTCACCAGGGCAAGGACAGTAGAGAGATGCCCTGGCAGGAGGAGTGAGTTGTCTGGACTTACTGAAGCTGGGCAGTCCATCATAGGCTATCTTGGCCTCATAAATTTAGAACTCTCTAATTTTTTTTTTGCAACTGATGTAGATCAGATTAAATAATTTGTTTAAAACACTTGCAGTGAGGGAGCTCTTTTTATGTTAGCAAGCTTGGAAAAAAGGCAACATCCATAGTAAATAAGTAAATGTCTACAGAAATTAAATAATAAATTTTGCTCATTAAACCATGCCAATGTAATTGAAAAATTTTAATTTTCTAAATCTTCTTTATGTGGCAAGAGGCAAAATAATCAACTAACTCATATTTTGTTGTCTTTTTTATTGCAATAGAATCAGCAGTATTACCAATCATTTCGGGTCTCAGAATATGGTAAGAATTCTTCAATTTATTCTAAAGTAAAATACCTATATATATATATACCTCAGGCGTATCATATATATATATCATATTTTTTTTTTTTTTATATATATATATATTTTGTTTCTACAGAGATGGAGAAATTTTCAAGAGATATTATGCTTTTTAAAATAAGAAGTTGGAAGGCTGGGAGATGGCTAGCGGTTAAGAGCCCTAATGCTTGCTCTGCAGAGGATCCTAGGGTCGATCCCCAGCACCCAAATGAGCTGGCTGAGAACCCATCTTTAATTCCGTTCAAGGAGAATCTGACACCTTCTTCTGACCGCAGTACCTCCGCGGCATTGCACATGAGTGCACAACCTACAGGCAGACAGTAACATTATACACTTATAAAATAAATAAATAAAATTAAAAAAAAATAAGAATGTTGTGGCTTGGGAGAGATGCTCAATGGTTAAGGCACTGTGTTCTTGCAGAGGACTGGCAGAGGACTTGGGTTTGCTACCCAGCACCCACATAGCCACTAACGATGATCTAAACATCAGTTCCAGGGATTCAGTGCCCTCTTCTGGCCTCTGTGGGCATTGCATGCATATGATGCACTTGCATACATGCAGTCAAAACATTCATACACATAGAATAAAAATAAGTAAATAAAAAATTAATAATAATCTAGTTCATGTTAGCCATAGTGTTATGACCACTGATCTGGACCTGTGTATGTCATACAGAACGCATTATCACATAGGGCTGTTGCAGCACTTTGAACTGTAGCTGGTCCCAGTAGGGATGTGCTATAAGAGTAAAATTCACAGCTGATTTCCAAGACTCAGCACAAGGAAAAAGCAAGTTCATTATAATAAGTATTTAAATTTTGGTTTAAATAGTAAAACAATAAGATGCAGACATGCAGAGTTAAGGAAAATATATAAATTGATTTTATCTGTATTTCTGTTATATTTTTAAAATTTAACTCTTAAAGATGAAAACTAATGTGTGGTTCCTATTTTATTTTCCTTCTGACATAGCTGGATCTTAAGGAATCATAGGGGCACAACACTTTTCTAAATTGTTTTCATGTCACGCCCTGGAGCGGGTAGTTATGTGTCCTTGAATGAGGTGCAGTTGAGGCAATGGGTGGTCAGCCTGCAGTATTTGAAGAGAAGGTATTTGGATTTCCTTGGAGGAGGGGTCCTAGTTGCCCCATATGACACTTTTGAGCCTCCTGTCATAGACTCATCTAGAGTCTAGCAGTGTCTTGGCTTGTTTAGAGGGCTTTTAGCCCTGTAGTTCTGTTCTGTATTGCTGGCTTATCAGCCTTTTGGATATTTGTCTTATGTTAACTGAATGGTGAGGGTCCTTACTGATCTGTTTCTTTCATCAGTGACATTTATAAAAAATTCTGTAGGCCAAAACCCAAATCACAGATGTTTTACTCTGGTGGAGTGTTTATTTAAGTAGTTATTCATGTGATAAAACTTTCATGATTATATAAAAGTTGATCATGAAAGGACTCCTAATTTTGAGTTTAAATAAAAGGGTTTTTCAATTTTATATGTTAACATAGATTAGGACTTAATGAATTAAGTTCAATTAATACAGCTAGTTAGAACCAATTCTATTTTTTACTTGTTAACGAAAGTTAAAAGTAAAATAGATATTAAAAAGATGTTTTTCTTTGTTCAGTGCTTTACCAAAGTTTGAGTTGTCTTTAGAGACACCATTGTATTGTTCTTTGAATTCTAAGCATTTAAATGGTACGATCACACGCAAGTAAGTTTCACTTTTTCTTTTCTTATGGCTCTTAAACGTTTTTAAACTGTTATGACAATGCCGGGCGTAGGTGGCGCACGCCTTTAATCCTACACCTGGGAGCAGAGGCAGGCGAACTCTGAGTTCAAGGGCCACGCCTGGTCTACAGAGTGAGTTTCAGGAACAGCTGGGGCGGTACAGGGAGGACCCTGCCGACCAAAGACAAAAAAAAAAAAATTTGTATGAAATGCAGGAGGTGCTGTGGTGGCACATGCCTTTAATCCAGACTATTTGGGGGGGGGGAGGGAAGGGCAGGCAGATCTCGTGAGTTTCAAGGCAGCGGTCTACATAAGCAAGCTTCCAGCCAGCTGGGATAAAGGGAGACCCTGTCTCAAAAAGACCAAAACCAAAAACCGAACAACAAAAAACGTGTATGGCAAAAAGCGTCTTATGTACTTTGGAGTATTAGCTTATTAAAATACTCAAATGTGTAGAAAGTACCTGTAATAAATACTATAGCATGGGAGAGATCTCCATAGGTCTTCGCAGCTATATCTCTACTTTTAAGCTGATCCAGCCCTAAAATATTTTCCACAGACTAGTGGCCAAGGAGTTGATAGAATGCATTATCCTACTTCTTTTTTCTTTATTTTTTTTACTTTTTAAATTATTAGTTGTTTTTTTTATATTTATTAAACTTTTTCATTAGTTCATTACATCGATCGAATCCAGAGTCCATCGAATCCAGAGTCGTTATTCCCCTTCCATGTCCCCACCCCACCCGAGTCCCTCTGAACTCTGCCCTACGTGTCCTGCATCTTTTGTCTGAGGTCTTTCAGAGTTTTTTTTTTCTTTTAGTTCTTTTGTTGTTTTCCTCTCCAACTTGTATGTGCTGTTTTAAATTTTATGTTTGTTTTTATTGTATAACGTTTTCCATAGGCAGTAACTAATTTCTCAATCAATCTAGAAATCGCTTCCCTTTCCATGCCCCCCACCCACCGAGTCCCTGTACGCTGCCATACATTCCTGTATCTTTTTCTGATATTCCAGAGTTTTTTTCAGTCTTTTGTTGTTGTTCTCTCCAAATTCTATTGCTACATATATATACTATATATATATATATACATAGTTACACATAATATCATACTTACATACATACACATATCACTGAATTGTAGGATTTTTTTTCCTACAAGATGTCATGTCTTCCTTAAGGAAGTGCTCAAAGTTCCTCTTGGCAATCCCCAACAACTATCAATCCTTTTGTCCACATGGGGGTCTCCCTCCCATGGTCCCCCAAATGAAATCCATGTAAGCACGCATCCTGTCTTGATCCCCCTGACTGGCCTCCATGATACAGCCAGGTAGTACAACAATGGCAATCTATATATGACAAGGCTGACTTCCCTTAGTGTTTAGTCCACAAGCTGGGTATCTCAGTAGTCCCCATCTGACATTGAAGGTTTCAGGAGGATTCTTGGAGAGACATGAGTCCTCAGTCCATATTGGAAGGTTGAAAAAACTGTGTCTCATGTCATTATCCTATTTCTAAAGGTTGTATAGGGGCTGGAGAGATGGCCTAGCGGTTAAGGGGCGGACTGCTCTTATAGAGGACCCGGTTCGATCCCCAGCACCCACTGGCTGGCAGCAGAAACCGTCTGAAACTCCAATTCCAGGAGAACTCCAGTTCCAGGGGAATCCAACACCCTCTTCTGACCTCCGCGGCATGCGCACGACACGGGTGCACAAACTTGCATGCAGACAGTACATTCATACACATACAAAATAAATAAAAAATAAAAATAAAAAAATAAAAAAAGGTTGTATATTTGGGGGCTGGAGGGATGGCATAGCAGTTAAGAGCACTTGCTGTTCTTGTAGAGGACCAGGGTTTGGTTCCTAGAGCCACAAGGTGGCTAATAATCATCTAGTTACAGAGACTGATACCCCCACAGACACCAGGCACACACACAAACATGTAAAAAATAAAATAAAAAAAAAAAAACCCACCACACATAAAATAAAAAAAATTAAAAAGTTGTTTATTTCTTTCCTATTTAGATGACACGTAGTTGAGGCAATGTATCTCCTCTTTTTTATTTTCCATATTTTAGTAGCATATATTCACTGTATAAAATAATTGGTTTAATTCTGACATTTCCATACATGTGAATCTTATCCTTATCTCCTCTAAAATCTGATGTTTTTATTATCAATAATCAGCCTGGGCGAAAGGTTGTCTTATTATAATTAGCAGTCAAGTACAAAAATCCACATATATCCGTTTTCAGATATTCAGAGACCTTTGACCCATCCCACACTGCATATGTGATAGCTCTCATGATTTTGAACCATCAACTTGAGCAGTACAGCATTCAAGTATAGTTGCAAAAAGCATTAGAGTTCTGGAACAGCAGCTCTGAAAAATATAGGGTAAGTTACCCTCAGATAAGTCAAGGGTTGCATTTTATTATGTCTTTATTTTTACTATGTTTTTGTGTGTTTTTCTCAAAATATTCTTTATTGGGGTATAGTCTCAGTAAGGTTGGCTGGCGACAAATGTGCAGTCTTCCTGTTTCCTCCTTCTGAGTGCTGATATTACAGATGTGCATCCCCCTGCATAGAGGAGCTTTTACTCATTTTTAAATTAATTTTAAGTCAGCGAACAAAGGAATGGGTTTAATTATGACATTCCCATGCGAGAATGTTAAGCTTGTTCTTTGCATTCTGCTGTCTGTGCTTCCCGCCCCTCTTGCTGTTTTCCTTTCTCCTCACCAACACTTCCCTTTCTGCTTTTATGTCACATGTTTTCTGTTACCCTCTCTTTTACTGACCTCTACACTCACTTATGACCTCTCTCATGGTGGACTTTCTACTTTCGTGTGTATACAGAAACACACACAGACAGGTGGACACACACACACACATTTCAATCTGGAGTCTGCATATGAAAGAAAACACATTCATCTTTCTGAGTATGGCTTATTTCACTTAACATAAGATCCTGAGTTCCATCCATTTCCCTGTGACCATGATGATTTTATTCTTCTTTAAGGCTCACTGAATTTGCATTGTGTATATGTACTACATTTTCTTTTCCTTTTTTGGGGGGGGGATCTTTTTGAGACAGGGTTTTCCTGTATCCTCAGCTGGCCTGGAACTCTATATATAGAACAGGTTGGCCTTGAATTCAGAGAGATCCATCTGCCTCTGCCTCCTGGGTGCTGGGATTAAGGGCATGTACCACCACGCCAAGCTCACATTTTCTTCTTGGCTCAGTGGTTAGGAGCACTGGCTGTTCTTAGAGAAGATCCAGATTCAAAACCCAACATACATGGTGACTAGCATCTGTTCATAAATCCAGTTCCCAGGGATTCAAACCGCCTTCTTCTGACCTTTGTGGACATTGCACAACATAGGTGCACTTACATACATGAAGGCATAACACTCAAACACATAAAAATAAGAACATGTAAAAAATCTTGAACTTATGTGCATTTCCTACAATGCATCTTGATCATCTTTAGACAGTGTCCCCTGTCTGCACCTTCCATAAGCATTCCTGCCAGATTTCATGCACTCTGTCATAAATGCTTAGGTTTTGAGTCAAGTTTGTGTCCCCAAATGTCCCTCAGTGTGAGTCCACCCACTGGAGTCTGGTTAGCTTCTCTAGTGTCACTTCTGGATATATCTATATTTAATCTATCTATATCATCTTATTATATCTTTTATTTACTATTATGTATTATCTATATCTATATTTTATATATCTATATCCTCTTATATCATTCTATGTTTTATATCTATATTGAATCTATATCTATATCTATAATGTAAATATATCTTCTTGATGAATTGCTCCCTTTACTTTTTTTTTTATGTCCTTTTGAGACAGGGTCTTCCTATAGCCCAGCTGGCCTGGAACTCGCTCTGTAGACCAGGCTGGCCTTGAACTCACGGAGATCCACTCTGTGTCTGCCTCCCAAGTGCTGGGATTAAAGGTGTGCTCCACCACCACGCCCAGCTTTTTTTGTAACCTTTTTTTTTTGTCCCTTCACTTTTTACTAATTCGGTTTGCAGTCTCCTGTCAGCTGTGAGAATAGCCGTGGCAGCTTGCTCCCGCCATTTGTTGGATGGATTACTTCCACCCTTTGACTCTCATCTTTTGTTTTTTTTTTTGCCAATGAGGTATATTTTTTAGAGACAGCAAATTATTATTTTTAATATTTAATATTTAAAATTTATTTTATGTATATGACTGTATTGCCTGCATGTACATAAATGCATCCATGTCATGCAATGGCTGCAGATGTCAGATGAGCAGGTGTCAGATTCCCTGAAACTATGGATGGTTGTTAGCTTCCATGTGGGTGCTGGGAGTTGAACGCAGGTCTTCTGCAAGAACAGCCACTGCTCTTAATCTTTGAGTCATCTTTCCAGCCCCCTTATTTTATAATTTATTTATTATTTTTATGTTATGTGTATGAGTGTATAGCCTGGAGGTGTGTAAGTGCAACCGTGTCATGTAATGCCCTCAAAAGTCAGAAGAAGGGGTTCAATCCCTTGGAACTAGAGTTACAGATGGTTGTCAGCCACCATGTGGGTGCTGGGAATTGCACCTGGATCCTCTGGAAGTGCACCCAGTGCTCTTAACTGCTGAGCCATCTCTCCAGACCATTTATTTATTTACTCTTTAAAAGGCCAATCTAATTTTTATACTTTTTCACAAAAAATTTCAGATCATAGACTCAAGGATGTGCTTTAATTTTTTTCTTATTCCTCTTCTTGTGACAGGGTTACTGTAAATCATGGTGGCTTAGAACTCACTATGTAACCCATCTTGGCCTTCAACTTGAAGCGATTTTCCTGCTTCACCCTCTCCTGTGCTGGGATTACAGGCAGGAGAGCCACTGTACCAGACAGTTTTGTTCCCTGTGCAGGATCTTACTATATGGTGCAGGTTGGCTTGGAACTCAAAACCTATTTTGGCATTCACCTTGCAGGTGTGAGCTATCTTGACTGCTTCCCTGGTCTTTATATGTTTTAAAAAGTTCTTTTCTAGTTTTGTCTTTTGAAAACATCTCACCCAGCTCCTTCTTTACTTTCCAAAATTTGACTCAAAAATTTACTTGTGCTTTCAAGAATGCAAATTATTTTCCTGATCTACACTTAGTTTCTGCCTATAACTCATGGTCCTAGTGCCTCCCACCACACTGGACAAATAGTGCTGCTGTTTGCTGGCTCACCTTTCTCAAGGAGGGTCCATATCTATTTACATTTTGGTGTCTAGTGCAGTCCAGCCATGGAGTAGACATCCAATAAATAATCACCTATAAAAGTAGATAAAACAACATAACCTTTAAGATTATAGTTCCAATCTCTTATGCATACAGGGTCTCTCTGTAGCTCCAGATGGCCTGGAACTTACTATGTAGACCAGGCTGACCTTGAACTCACACAGATCCTCCTGCCCCTGCCTCCTGAGTGCTGGGATTAAAGGCTTGTGCCACCATGCCTGGCTCAGAAATGGTCTTTGTACAAATCAAAAGCATGTGATTCAGAATGAAGCAAATTGGGTTGTGTGAGGAAAAAAGTTCATTATCAAATCAGAGGGTTGAGATGTTTCTTGAGTGGATTTTGTAAAATAGGCTCTTAGATGGTTGTTATGTGCATATATAGCTGGTTTTGTAAATATTAACTTAATAATAGTTTTGTTCAAATAGCCCATTCTATTTGTGGGTGATGAACAATTTAGGTGGGTGATAAACAATTCCTTGTAGTTGTCTGCTCCCTTAAGGCCATAGATAGTGCACAGGGCACTGCTGGAGTTTTCTCAGAGAGGGTTAACAGGCTCCATTTACTTTTGAAATTTTTTGACTGGAACAAATAAAATATGAAAGTATATATTTGTTTATCAGCTTTGATGTAACACCTGCTTATTATGTAGACCAGGCTGACCTTGAACTCACACAGATCCTCCTGCCCCTACATTCCAAGTGCTGGGATTAAAGGCATGTGCCACCATGCCCGGCTCAGAAATGGTCTTTATACCAATCAAAAGCCTGTATTGATTCAGAATGAAGCAAATTGGGTTGTGTGTGGGAAAAAAGTTCATTACCAAATCATTACTCATTAAAAAAGAAATAATAGATTCTTTCCTACTAGCCATAGTGAGTTCCAGGGGATTATAAAGAAAGTAACATGCCGGGCGTGGTGGCGCATGCCTTTAATCTTAGCACTCGGGAGGCAGAGGCAGGTGGATCTTTGTGAGTTCAAAGCCAGCCTGGTCTACAGAGTGAGTTCCAGGCCTGCTGGGGCTACAGGGAGACCCTGTCTAAAAAAGACCAAAAAAAAAAAAAAAAAAAAAAGTAACATATAGCTAGCTTACATCTATAACTCAAGGAACAGTAGAATTAAAACAAATTTAAACTGAGGTATATTAAAATATATTTATCTGATGAATTATGGCATCTGTATCCTGGAAATGGATTTTGAAAACCAAAATCTTCTCAGTGTGGAGAGACATGAATTATAGGGCTCGATATTTTCAGGTATTATTTTATAAATAATTTGTTTAGTGACTGTGTTCAGGAAGAAAATTTCTTCATTTTGCTAGTTTGTCTTTGATTTTTTTTTTTTTAATGTTGTCCAGTTGTGCCAGGTGGTGGCATATAGTTTTATTTTTATTTTTTTTTCTTTATTTTTGGTATTTTTGAGGCAGGGTCTTCCTTTTAGTACCAGCTGTCCTGGAGCTCACTCTGTAGACCAGGCTGGCCTTGAACTCACAGAGATCCACCCACCTCTACCTCCTGAGTGCTGGGATTAAAGTGTGCCCCAACACGCCCCGCTGGCACACAGTTTTAATCCCAGCACTTGGGAGGTAGAGGCAAGCAGATCAAGGTCTGCCTGTCTGTATGGTGAGTTTCAGTTCCACTCGTGTCAAAAAAAATTGTCAGGTTGTTTATATATATCTTAAATAACTAATAAGCTTATTATAAATGATTCCAGGTTTTGTTTAGGACAATTTTCAGTGCCTGTTTCAGCATGATTATAATTGGCTTGGTGCTGGGAAAATGGATTTTTTTTTTACATTTAAAGATTTATCTGTATTATTTTTAACTATGTGTAAGTGGTGGCGCACTGCATGTATGTGCTCACACTCAGATAGACATACATATGTCATGTATGTGCTCATACTCGGATAGACATACATATGACATGTATGTGCTCATACTCGGATAGACATACATACTCGGATAGACATACATATGACATGTATGTGCTCATACTCGGATAGACATATGACATATGTATGTCTATCCGAGTATGAGCACATACATGTCATATGTATGTCTATCTGAGTATGAGCACATACACGCAGTGCCTTTGGAGGTCAGAGGTGCTGGATCTCCCTGCAGCTGGAGGTGCAGGCATTTCGAGCTACTGCATGTGAGTGCTGTGAACTGAACCCTGGTCCTCTCTTGAGCATTATGTGCTCTTAACTGGTGAGCCATCTCTCCAGCCCCTGCTTCACATTTAAACCCAAATTAAAAAAAATATTTGCAGCTAAGAATACTTTATTATTTGAAACCATCCTGTGCTAGTATGCTTAAAAATACAGTATTCTGTTATTCTAGCTTTGCTTTCATTTAATTTTTAACAAGATACAAGCAGCACTAGACTTTAAAGACTCTTGAGTGATTTTGATGATACACTTTCTTTTTTATTTTATTTATTTCTGTATTTGTATGAATGTACTGTCTGCATGTAGGTTTGTGCACCCGTGTCATGCAATGCCTCAGAGGTCAGAAGAGGGTGGCGGATTCCCCTGGAACTGGAGTTCTCCTGGAATTGGAGTTACAGACAGTTCTCAGCCGCCATGTGGGTGCTGGGGATTGAACCCGGTTCCTCTGCAAGAACAGTCAGTGCTCTTAACAGCTAGGCTATCTCTCCAGTCCCCAATATTTCATATTTCTTATACTTCTATTGATACTGAGAGATTTCTGTGCAATGTGTTTTGATCATATTCAAAATCCCCCCCCCCCATTTTCACTCCACCTTTCTAAGCCTCTGACCGCATGACCTCTATTACATTTTTTCAATAGTTATGGAGAATAATTTTTCTTCCCCAACCCTGGAGCCTAGATAAAACATCCAGTGGCAAAACCTTAAAGAAAACAGGCTCTCCTCCTCTCAGAAGCTATTAATTTCCAGTAGTCCCTCCCTTCAGCTAGGGTTGGGGCTTCTTGCACAAATTTCCTGACATTGGTATTATGCCTGACATGAGATCATCTAGGTCTTGCTGTCACAATTGCTATGAGGTTTTATATGGAACTCCTCTGCTACTTAGAAAACACTGTTTCCTGGTAGTCAGTAGTCATCTCTCACTTGTACAGTCTTTCTGCCTCCTCTACCACAATGATCACTAATATTTTGGAGGNAGATTAAATGCGTGCGCCACCACGCCTTGGGTTACAGCTTGCTTTTTAATTAAGCAAAATGGCGTCAGCTCCCAGAGCCAATCACAGACACCCAGTTCTGCACCACTGCATACTGCTGCTCTGCCTAGCATCCTGTACCTGGGCCACGTTGCTGGCTCCCTTTTAGGGCGGGGTCAGAGTAATCCCATGACTCCCACTTGGTGCCCTGAGGTGTGCTAGCTGACAACTAGCCCCTAATTCAAACTGGATCTTCCCACAGCAGGTGGATCTATGTGAGTTCCAGGCCGGCCTGGTCTACATAGTGAGTTCCAGGCCAGCTTCGGGCTAAAGGGACAGCTTGTCTCAAAAAAAAAATTAAATGATATTAAAAGAAGTTTTGACAACTTCATTTCATAATAGAAGTTTAGAACATTGATACCTCATTATGCTAAGTCAAGTGTTCTACCCATCTGAGCTATGTCTTAGTCAACTATTTTCTTTGCATATAATTGTTTTATAGTTTGAACCATATCTTTTCTTTAAGGTTAAGTATCTACTAGGACAAGTGTCAGTTTATAATCCCAGTTATTTGGGGCGAGAGGCTGAGGCAGGAGGGAATTGCCATCAGTTTTTCAGTCTAGCTGGACTTTCATTGCTGGTTCCAGGCCACCCAAGGGCCATAGATATCCGTATTGAAACAAAACAAACAAACAAGCAGAAACAATCAAAAATAACTCAATAATGACTTCTCAATCACATAGAATGCTTTAGATTAATTAGTGTGATTTTTAAAAGCAAGCTAATATTTTGTAGTTGTAGCTGTGTTTGCTTTGATAAACTTGGGGGATTAAATTTAGAGTACAGTTTGGTTGAATTATGACCTATTTCTTTTATTTTACAAAGCTATTAGTTAGAATACATAGTTAGAATTATGTGTTAAAAAAAGAAGTCACAGGCTACATGTTTCCTTGTGAATCTTTGAGAATGGAATAATTAATGATATTTGTTAAGATAGAGTAAGATGTATTGATTTAAGTGGTACAGTAGAAAATTACTCAAGGAATCAGAAAGGCGGGGGAATTTGGTTCCTGATGATTTTACATTTTTTTACTTGCAAAAAATTCAATTATGAATAGTTTCATTTTTCCATTTTTTTGAAGTGTAGTTAAAATAAACATGAAATCATTTTTCTGGTAATTCGATGTAGCTTGTTCGATTTAGAAGTGAAAGAATAAAGTTTAGATAATGTGACCAAAGCCAGATTTTTTGTTTTTTTTTGGTTTTATTTTTTAGACAGGGTATCCCTATTTTTAGTCTCAGCTGGCTGGAGCTCACTCTGTAACTGGCCTTGGCCTTTAACTCATAGAGATCCTCCACTTGCCTCCAAGTGCTAGATTTATAAGTTAAATAGCGTGCGCTTGCCAGCCGGTCAGACCAGATTTTCAGCAGAGCTGAATTAGTGTTTTTCTTTTATCAGCAAGGTGACCACAGTCTCTGAGGAAATGCAAGCTGTGCAAGGGAGAGAGGGAATTGTTGTAGATTATATAGAGATGGACATAAGGAAAGGATACACAGCTGTGGAGTCTGAGATAAGGTGTCCTTGGGAAACATGGTCCCTTTGCTTGGAGTGACTTGCTTGAGCAAAGCAAGTGGTTTCAGTTTAGATGTGGCTAGCTGCAGTCACCAGGGCAAGGACAGTAGAGAGATGCCCTGGCAGGAGGAGTGAGTTGTCTGGACTTACTGAAGCTGGGCAGTCCATCATAGGCTATCTTGGCTTCATAAATTTAGAACTCTCTAATTTTTTTTTTGCAACTGATGTAGATCAGATTAAATAATTTGTTTAAATAACTTGCAGTGAGGGAGCTCTTTTTATGTTAGCAAGCTTGGAAAAAAGGCAACATCTCATAAGTAAATAAGTAAATGTCTACAGATTAAAATAAATTTTGCTCATTAAACCATTGCCAATGTAATTAAAAATTTAATTTTCTAAATCTCTTTATGTGGCAAGAGGACAAAATAATCAACTAACTCATACTTTTTTGTCTTTTCTTTATTGCCAATAGAATCAGCAGTATTACCAATCATTTCGGGTCTCAGAATATGGTAAGAATTCTTCAATTTATTCTAAAGGTAAAATACCATATATATATTATACCTACAGGCGATCATGTATATATCCAACTCCATATAATATATATATATTATCTGTTTCTACAGAGATGGAGAAATTTTCAAGAGATATCCTATATGCTTTTTAAAATAAGAATGTTGGAAGGCTGCGAGAGATGGCTAGCGGTTAAGAGCCCTAACTGCTCTGCAGAGGACCATAGGGTTTCGATCCCCAGCACCCAAATGAGCTGGCTGAGAACCCATCTTTAATTCCAGTTGCAGGAGAATCTGACACCTCTTCTGACCGCGCACAGTACCGCTCCGCGGCATTGCACGATGAGCTGCACAAACTACAGGCAGACAGTACATTATACACTATAAAATAAAATAAATAAATAAAATTAAAAAAAATAAGAATGTGGGCTTGCGGAGAGTGGCTTCAAAGTGGTTAAGGCACTGTGTTCTTGCAGAGGACTTGGGTTTGCTACCCAGCACCCACATAGCCTACTAACGATGATCTAAACATCAGTTCCAGGGGAATATCAGTGCCCTCTTCATGGCTTGTGCGGCCATTGCATGCATATTGATGCACTTGCATACATGCAGTCAAAACATTCATACACATAGAATAAAAATAAGTAAATAAAAATTTAATAAATACTCTTAGTTCATGTTAGCCATAGTGTTATGACCACTGATCTGGACCTGTGTATGTCATACAGAACCATTTATCACATATGGCTGTGCAGCACTTGAACTGTAGCTGGGTTCCCATAGGGATGTGCTATAAGAGTAAAATTCACAGCTGATTTCCAAGACTCAGCACAAGGAAAAAGCAAGTTCATTATAATAAGTTATTTAAATTTGCGTTTAAATAGTAAAACAATAAATGATCAGACATTGCAGAGTTAAGGAAATTATATAAATTGATTTTTTTATTTACTGTTATTTTTTAAAATTTAACGTCTTAAGGATGAAAATGAATGTGTGGTTCCTATTTTATTTCTTCTGAGCAGTGCTGATCTTCAAGGAATCATAGGGGCACAACACTTTTCTAAATTGTTTTCATGTCACGCCCTGGAGCTGGGTAGTTATGTGTCCTTGAATGAGGTGCAGTTGAGGCAATGGGTGGTCAGCCTGCAGTATTTGAAGAGAAGGTATTTGGATTTCCTTGGAGGAGGGGTCCTAGTTGCCCCATATGACACTTTTGAGCCTCCTGTCATAGACTCATCTAGAGTCTAGCAGTGTCTTGGCTTGTTTAGAGGGCTTTTAGCCCTGTAGTTCTGTTCTGTATTGCTGGCTTATCAGCCTTTTGGATATTTGTCTTATGTTAACTGAATGGTGAGGGTCCTTACTGATCTGTTTCTTTCATCAGTGACATTATAAAAAAATTCTGTAGGCCAAAACCCAAATCACAGATGTTTTTACTCTGGTGGAGTGCTTTATTTTAAGTAGTATTCATTATAAAACTTTCATGATTATATAAAGTTGATCTATGAAAGGACCTCTAATTTTGAGTTAAATAAAGGGTTTTTCAATTTATGTTAACATGAGTTTGGATCCTAATGAATCTAAGTTCAAGTAATACCAGCTAGTTAGAACCAATTCTATTTTACTTGTTAACTGAAATAAAAGTAAAATAGATATTTAAAAAGATTCCTTTTCTTTTCCAGTGTTACCAAAGTTTGAAGTTGCTTTAGAGACACCATTGTATTGTTCTTTGAATTCTAAGCATTTAAATGGTACGATCACACGCAAGTAAGTTTCACTTTTTCTTTTCTTATGGCTCTTAAACGTTTTTAAACTGTTATGACAATTGCCGGGCGTAGGGGCGGCGTACGCCTTTTAATCCTAGCACTTGGGAGCAAGAGGCAGGCGAACTCTCTGAGTTCAAAGGCGCCACGCCTGGTCTACATAGTGAGTTCCAGGGACAGCTGGGGCGGCTACAGGGAGACCCTGTCCGACAAAGACAAAAAAAAAAAAATTTTGTATGAAAATGCAGGAGGTTGACTGTGGTGGCACATGCCTTTAAGTCCCAGCACTGGAGGGGGGGGGGAGGGAAGGGCAGGCAGATCTCTGTGAGTTTCAAGGCCAAGCGGTCTACATAAGCAAGCTTCCAGGCAGCTGGGATAAAGGGAGACCCTGTCTCAAAAAGACCAAAACCAAAAAACGAACATACAAAAAACTGTATGGCAAAAAGCTTCTTATGTACTTTGGAGTATTAGCTTATTAAAATACTCAAATGTGTAGAAAGTACCTGTAATAAATACTATAGCATGGGAGAGATCTCCATAGGTCTTCGCAGCTATATCTCTACTTTTAAGCTGATCCAGCCCTAAAATATTTTCCACAGACTAGTGGCCAAGGAGTTGATAGAATGCATTATCCTACTTCTTTTTTCTTTTTTTTTTTTTAACTTTATTAGAGTCTGTTTTTTTATTGATTATTAAACTTTTTCATTAGTTTCATTAATCAATCGATCGACATCCAGAGTCTTCAATCGAATCCAGATCGTTATTCCCCTTCCATGTCCCACCCACCCGAGTCCCTTGCACTCTGCCCTACGTGTCTGCATCTTTTTCTGAGTTCTTTCCAGAGTTTTTTTTTTTCTTTTAGTCTTTTGTTGTTTTCTCTTCAAACTTGTATTGCTTTTTAAAATTTATGTTTGTTATTTATTAAACTTTTTCATACAACACACATAATTTCTCAATCCAATCTAGAATCGCTTCCCTTTCCATGCCCCCCAACCCACCAGAGCCCTGTACCTGCCATCTCTCCTCTGTATCTTTTTCTGATATTCCAGAGTTTTTTTCAGTTCTTTTGTTGTTGTTCTCTCCAAATTTTATTGCTACAGTATATATACTATATATATATATATACATAGTTACACATAATATGCATACTACATACATACACATATCACGTGAATTGTAGATTTTTCCTACAAGATGTCATGTCCTTCCTTAAGGAAGTGCTCAAAAGTTCCTGCTTGGCAATCCCCAACAACTATCAATCCTTTTGGTCCACATGGGGGTCTACCCTCCCATGGTCCCCCAAATGAAATTCATTAAGCACGCATCCTGTCTTGATCCCCCTGCACTGCCTCCATGATACAGCCAGGTAGTACAACAATGGCAATCAATGATATTATGGACAAGGGCTTGGACTTCCCCTTAGTGGTTTATCCACAGCTGGGTTATCTCAGTTAGTTCCCCATCTGCATTGAAGGTTTGGAGGATTCTTGGAGAGACATGAGTCCTTCAGTCCATATTGGAAGGTGAAAAAACTGTGTCTCATGTCATATCCTATTTTAAAAGGTGTATTAGGGGCTGGAGAGAGGCCTAGCGGTTAAGGGTGCTGGACTGCTCTTATTAGAGGACCCGCGTTTCGATCCCCAGCACCCACTGGCGGCAGCAGAAACCCGTCTGAAACTCCAATTCCAGGAAACTCCAGTTCCAGGGGATCCAACACCCTCTTCTGACCTCCGCGGGCATGCCCGACACGGGTGCACAAACTCATGCAGACAGTACATTCATTACACACGGATACAAAATAAATAAGAAAATAAAAATAAAAAATAAAAAAAGGTGTATTATTGGGGGGCTGGAGGGATGCATAGCAGTTAAGAGCACTTGCTTGTTCTTCCAGAGGACCAGGGTTTGTTCCAAGAGCCACAGGTGGCTAATAATCATCTAGTTACAGAGGATCTGATACCCGCCACAGACACCAGGCACACACACAAACATGTAAAAAATAAAATAAAAAAAAAAAAAAACCCACTCATACACATAAAATTAAAGAAAAATTTAAAAGTTGTTTATTCTTTACCTATCTTAGATGAACACGTAGTTGAGGGCATGTATCTCCTTCTTTTTTATTTTTCCATATATTTAAGTAGCATATATTCACTGTATAAAATAATTGGTTTAATTCTGACATTTCCATACATGTGAATCTTATCCTTATCTCCTCTAAAATCTGATGTTTTTATTATCAATAATCAGCCTGGGCGAAAGGTTGTCTTATTATAATTAGCAGTCAAGTACAAAAATCCACATATATCCGTTTTCAGATATTCAGAGACCTTTGACCCATCCCACACTGCATATGTGATAGCTCTCATGATTTTGAACCATCAACTTGAGCAGTACAGCATTCAAGTATAGTTGCAAAAAGCATTAGAGTTCTGGAACAGCAGCTCTGAAAAATATAGGGTAAAGTTACCCTCAGATAAGTCAAGGGTTGCATTTTACTTATGTCTTTATTTTTACTATGTTTTTGTGTGTTTTTCTCAAAATATTCTTTATTGGGGTATAGTCTCAGTAAGGTTGGCTGGCGACAAATGTGCAGTCTTCCTGTTTCCTCCTTCTGAGTGCTGATATTACAGATGTGCATCCCCCTGCATAGAGGAGCTTTTACTCATTTTTAAATTAATTTTAAAGTTCACTTGAACAAAGGGGAATGGGTTTAATTATGACATTCCCATGCGAGAATGTTAAGCTTGTTCTTTGCATTCTGCTGTCTGTGCTTCCCGCCCCTCTTGCTGTTTTCCTTTCTCCTCACCAACACTTCCCTTCTGCTTTTTGTCACAGTTTTTTTCTGTTCACCCTCTCTTTACTGACCTCTACACTCACTTATGACCTCTCTCATGGTGGACTTTCTACTTTCGTGTGTATACAGAAACACACACAGACATGTGGACACACCACACACACATTTACAATCTGGAGTCGCATATGGAAATAGAAACAAATCATTTCATCTTTCTGAGTATGGCTTATTTCACTTAACATAAGATCCTGAGTTCCACCATTTCCCTGTGGACCAAGATGATCTTTCTTCTTAAGGCTCACTGAATTGCTCTGTGTATATTTGTACTACTATTTTCTTTTTCTTTTTTGGGGGGGTGGGATCTTTTGAGACAGGGTTTTCTGTATCCTAGCTGGCCTGGAACTCTATATTATAGAGACAGGCTGGCTTGGAATTCAGAGAGATCCATCTGCCTCTGCCTCACTGGTGCCTGGATCACAGGTTCATTACCACCACGACCAAAGCTCACATTTTTCTTCTTTGGCCTCAGTGATTAGGAGCACTGGCTTTCCTTGCAGAAGATCCAAGTTCAAATACCCAAACATACATGGTGACTAGATCTTGTTCATAAATCCATTCCCAGGGATTTCAACGCCTTCTTTCTGACCTTTGTTGGACATTGCACCAACATAGGTTGCACTTACATACATTGAAGCATAACACTGAAACACATAAAAATAAGAACATGTAAAAAATCTTGAACTTATGTGCATTTCCTACAATGCATCTTGATCATCTTTAGACAGTGTCCCCTGTCTGCACCTTCCATAAGCATTCCTGCCAGATTTCATGCACTCATATGTCATAACATGATTAGGGTTTTGCAGTCAAGTTTGTGTCCCAAAATGTCCCTCAGTGTGAGGTCATCACACTGAGTCTGGTTAGTTCTCTAGTGTCACTTTGGATATATTCTACTATTTAATCTATCTATATTCATCTATATTATATTTTTATTTACTATTATGTATTATCTATATCTATATCTTCTATATATCCTATATCCTCTATATATCATTCTATGTTTTATATCTATATTGAATCTAATATCTATCTATTAATGTAATTATCTTCTTATTGATGAATTGCTCCCTTTACTTTTTTTTTTATGTCCTTTTTGAGACACCGGGTCTTCCTATAGCTCCAGCTGGCCTGGAACTCGCTCTGTAGGACAGGCTGGCCCTTGAACTCACGGAGGATCCATCTGTTTGTCTCTGCCTCCCAAGTGGCTTGTGGGGATTAAAGGTGTGCTCCACCACCACGCCCAGCTTTTTTTGTTACCTTTTTTTTTTGTCCTTCACTTTTTACTAATTCGGTTTGCAGTCTCCTGTCAGCTGTGAGAATAGCCGTGGCAGCTTGCTCCCGCCATTTGTTGGATGGATTACTTCCACCCTTTGACTCTCATCTTTTGTTTTTTTTTTGCCAATGAGGTATATTTTTTAGAGACAGCAAATTATATATTTGTAATATTTAATATTTAAAATTATTTATGTATATTGACTGTATTTGGCCTGCATGTACATAAATGCACCCCTGTCATGCAATGGCTGCAGATGTCAGATGAGCAGGTGTCAGATTCCCTCAGAACTATGAATGGTTGTTTAGTTGCAATGTGGGTGCTGGGAGTTGAACGCAAGGTCTTCTGCAAGAACAGCCAACTTGCTTCTTAATCTTGGAGTATCTTTCCAGCCCCCTTATTTTTTCTAATTTATTTATTATTTTGTTAGTGTATGAGTGTACTGTCCATGGAGGTGTATGTTAAGTGCAACCGTGTCATGTAATGCCCTCAAAAGTCAGAAGAAGGGGTTCAATCCCTTGGAACTAGAGTTACAGATGGTTTTCAGCTTACCATGTGGGTGCTGGGCGAATTGCCACCTGCGATCCTCTGGAGTGCACCCAGTGCTCTAATCTGAAGCCATACTCTTCCAGACTCTACTTTATTTTACTCTTTAAAAAGGCCAATTCTAATTTTTATACTTTTTCACAAAAAAATTTTCAGGATCATAGACCAGGAGTCTTTAAATTTTTTTCTTATTCCTTCTTTTGTCGACAGGGTTCAAATGAACATGGTGGCTTAGAAACTCACTATGTAACCCATCTTGGCCTTCAACTTGAAGCGATTTTCCTGCTTCACCCTCTCCTGTGCTTGGGATTACAGGCAGGAGAGCCACTGTACCAGACAGTTTTGTTCCCTGTGCAGGATCTTACTATATGGTGCAGGTTGGCTTGGAACTCAAAACCTATTTTGGCATTCACCTTGCAGGTGTGAGCTATCTTGACTGCTTCCCTGGTCTTTATATGTTTTAAAAAGTTCTTTTCTAGTTTTGTCTTTTGAAAACATCTCACCCAGCTCCTTCTTTACTTTCCAAAATTTGACTCAAAAATTTACTTGTGCTTTCAAGAATGCAAAATATTTTCCTGATCTACACTTATTTTCTGCCTATAACTCATGGTCCTAGTGCCTCCCACCACACTGGACAAATAGTGCTGCTGTTTGCTGGCTCACCTTTCTCAAGGAGGGTCCATATCTATTTACATTTTGGTGTCTAGTGCAGTCCAGCCATGGAGTAGACATCCAATAAATAATCACCTATAAAAGTAGATAAAACAACATAACCTTTAAGATTATAGTTCCAATCTCTTATGCATACAGGGTCTCTCTGTAGCTTCCAGATGGCCGAACTTACTATGTAGACCAGGCTGACCTTGGAACTCACAGTGATCCTCTGCCTCTGCCTCCGCCCCTGCCTCCTGAGTGCTGGGATTAAAGGCTTGTGCCACCATGCCTTGAGCTCAGAAATGGTCTTTGTACAATCAAAAGCATGTGATTCAGAATGAAGCAAATTGGGTTGTGTTGAGGAAACAATGTTCATTATCAAATCAGGGGTGAGATGTTTTCTGACGGGATTTTTGTAAAATTAGGCTTTAGAGGTTGTTTAATGTTGCATATATAAGCTTGGATTTTTGGTTAAAATATTAACTTATAATATTTTGTTCAATAGCCCCATCTCTATTTGTGGGTGATGAACAATTTAGGTGGGTGATAAACAATTCCTTGTAGTTGTCTGCTCCCTTAAGGCCATAGATAGTGCACAGGGCACTGCTGGAGTTTTCTCAGAGAGGGTTAACAGGCTCCATTTACTTTTGAAATTTTTTGACTGGAACAAATAAAATATGAAAGTATATATTTGTTTATCAGCTTTGATGTAACACCTGCTTATTATGTAGACCAGCTTGACCTTGAACTCACCACAGATCCTCCTGCCACCTATAATATCCAAGTGCTGGAATTAAAGGCATGGCCACATTGCCCGGCCAGAAATGGTCTTTATACCAATCAAAAGCCTGTATTGATTCAGAATGAAGCAAATTGGGTTGTGTGTGGGAAAAAAGTTCATTACCAAATCATTACTCATTAAAAAAAGAAATAATAGATTCTTTCCTACTAGCCATAGTGAGTTCCAGGGGATTATAAAGAAAGTAACATGCCGGGCGTGGGGGAGGCATGCCTTTAATCTTAGCACTCGGGAGGCAGAGGCAGGTGGATCTTTTGAGTTCAAAGCCAGCCTGGTCTACAGGAGTGAGTTCAGGCCTTGCTGGGGCTACAGGGAGACCTGTCTCAAAAAGACCAAAAAAAAAAAAAAAAAAAAAAAAGTAACATTATAGCTTAGCTCTACATCTATAAACTCAAGGAAACAGGTCAGAATTAAAACAAATTTAAAACTGAGGATATATTAAAAATATATTTATTTCTGATGAAATATTGATCTTACTCCTGGGAAATGGATTTGAAAACCAAAATCTTCTCAGTGTGGAGAGACATGAATTATAGGGCTCGATATTTTCAGGTATCATTTTATAAATAATTTGTTTAGTGACTGTGTTCAGGAAGAAAATTTCTTCATTTTGCTAGTTGTCTTTGATTTTTTTTTTTAAATGTTGTCCATGTGCCAGGTGGTGGATTATAGTTTTATTTTTATTTTTTTTTCTTTATTTGGTATTTTTGAGGCGGGATCTCCCTTTTCAGTACCAGGTGTCCTAGAGCTCACTCTTGTAGACCAGGCCTGGCCTTGAACTCACAGAGATCCACCCACCTTCTACCCCTGAGTGCTGTGTGGGGATTAAAGGTGTGCCCCAACACGCCCGGCTGGCACACAGTTTTAATCCCAGCACTTGGGAGGTAGAGGCAAGCAGATTCCAAGGTCAGCGCTGTATGTATGGTGAGTTTCAGTTCCACTCGTGTCAAAAAAAATTGTCAGGTTGTTTATATATATCTTAAATAACTAATAAGCTTATTATAAATGATTCCAGGTTTTGTTTTAGGACAATTTTCATGTATGCCTGTTTGCATATATGTATTTGGCTTGGTGCTGGAAAAATGGATTTTTTTTTACATATTAAAGATTTATCTGTATTATTTTTTAAACTATGTGTAAGTGGTGGGCACACTGCATGTATGATGCTCACACCCAGATAGACGCGGCAGGTACTATGTCATGTATGTGCTATACTCGGATAGAACATACATATTTAACATGTATGTCTATCCGGAGTATTGATTCACATACACTCGCAGTGCTTTGGAGGTCAGAGGTGCTGGATCCTCCCCTGCAGCTGGAGGTGCAGGCATTTCGAGCTACTGCATGTGAGTGCTGTGACAGTGTAACTGAACCCTGTCCTCTCTTGTTAGCAATATTGCTCTTAACTTGAGCCATAGCTCCAGCCCTGTTCACATTGTAAACCCAAATTAAAAAAAAAATATTGCAGCTGAAGAATACTATCTATGTTAGAAACCATCCTGTGCAGTATGCCGTAAAATACAGTATTCTGTTTATTCATACTTTGCTTTCAATTTAATTTTTAACAAGATACAAGCAGCACTAGACTTAAAACTCTGAGTGATTTTGAGATACACTTTCTTTTTTTTTTTATTTAATTTCTGTATTTGTATGAATGACTGTCTGCATGTAGGTTGTGCACCCGTGTCATGCAATGCTCAGAGTCAGAAGAGGGTGCGGATTCCCCATGGAACTGGTCTCTGAATTGGAGTACAGACAGTTCCAGCCGCCATGTGGGCTGGGGATGAACCCGGTCCTCTGCCAAGGAAAGTTTGGCATTCTTAACCGCTAGGCCAATCTCTCCACCCCTTGATGAACACTGTTCTAGCCAAGTTTCCACTAACTTTACTGTTTTTATTTGGAAGGTTGGTACATTTGAAGGTGGATTTCTTTTCTTCTTAATTTGGAAAATTCTATACTTGCTTTGCGTTGACCCAGAGAGGAGGTTATTTCTGTGTTCAATTAAAAGATCCGGGAAACAGCAGTTTATGATTACAGTTTGTAAAATGCAAGGCAAAATTGACTTCATGGGTTGGCCCAGCTTTTGAAGGGAGATGGAAGGACCCCAGGAAACACATTTGAAAAAGACTTTCTGGCAGTTAAGTAATTCACCAAAGACTGCCTTTCCTCTACATGAAGAAACTTCCCCATCATGAAAGTCATAAAATTAAGGCATGGACTGTGAAATGGCAGAGATTGAAACTATGGGCTAAAAAATGATCTAAAATTTCATTGCAACCTTTCCCCCCAATTTTTTGATAGGTGTGTGTTTGTGCAGCTGGTGTAAGGCAGTCCAAGGTCTAGTAACCCTTAAACCTACAAATCCTGAAACATGCAGTAATTGGTCATGGTAATTACAGCTTCAAATGACATTTTAAAAATTTCAAAATCTTGGGATTGGAGAGATGGCTCAGCAGTTAAGAGCACTGGCTGCTCTTACGAAGGACCCATTTCAATTCCCAACACCCACATGCAGCTAACAACTGTCTATAACTCCAGTTCCAGGGGATCTGACACCCCCTTCTGAGCTTTGCAGGCACTGCATACATGTGGTTCACTTACATAGATGCAGGCAAAACACTCATACACATAAAATAAAGATAAATAACTAAATTATTTTTTTCACAGGCTGTGAAGTTTCATAGGTAACAACAGGCCAGTGCAGATGTCTAGCACTGACATGGTCATAATCTTCTAATGATCACTGTTCATCCAGGAAGCTACTGTTTCCTCTGTGTTTTCTCAGATGGTTAGAGGCTAGTGACATGGACATTATGAACTGGTTAAATACTCTAGTTAAGAGTATTTGGAGACTTTTGGACACTTAATTTGAAGGATCCCTGTTAAGAACACTCCTTGTGCTTAGTATTTTTGTGCTGTTTGATAATTTTTTTTTTGAGAGAGTCTTGTAAGTATCCCAAGCTGATCTTGAGCTTGTCCTCCCTGTCTCAGCCTCCCAAGTACTGAGATTACAGACATGTGCTACCAGGTCTAACTTGTGTTTAAAAAAATTGTGATGGGGGGTGTGTCTTTTTTTTTTTTTTTATTGGTCTTTTCGAGACAGGGTCTCCCTGTAGCCCCAGCTGGCCTGGAACTCACATTGTACACCAGGCTGGCCTTGAACTCACAAAGATTCGCCTGCCTCTGCCTCCCAAGTGCTAGGATTAAAGGCGTGCGCCACCACACCCGGCTTTTTTAAAATTTTTATTTATTTTTTTATTTTTTGGGGGTGTGTGTCTTTAATGTAATTCTTTGTTTTGTTTTTTTTTTTTTTTTCTTCTTTTTTCGAGACAGGGTCTCCTTGTAGTCCCAGTTGTTCTGGAATTTGCTCTGTAGACCAGGCTGGCCTTGAACTTATAGAGATCCACCTGCCTCTGTCTCCCAAATGCTGAGATTAAAGGTGTGGGCCACCACCCTTGGCCTTTAATGTAATTTTTTATGTTGAATTGCTACTGTACCCTTATCCAAAGTCATATTTTTGTTGTGTTGCTGTGATACCATCAAGTTGAAAATTTAACATTGTTCACTGTTTTTCAGGTATACTTATGGGAAGCCAGTGAACGGGGATGTAACACTTATATTTTCACCTTTATCCTTTTGGGGAGAGAAGAAAAATATTACCAAAAAATTTAAGGTAAATTTCGTAGATATTTTTATAATTTACAATGGAAACATTTTAATAGTGATTTTTCAATATTAATTATAGGACCTAGGTAGGTGTGGTGGTATACGCCTGTTATCCCAGCACTCTGGGAGGTGGAAGGAGGATCAGGAGTTCAAGGCTAGCTTCTGTTATGTAGCAAATCTGAGGCCAGCCTGAGCTGAATGAGACTCCGTCTCAAAAATAAAAGGCAAATGGTGGGTGGAGAGATCCTTAGCAGTTAAGAGCATTGGCTGCTCTTGCAGGGGACCTGGGTTCGATACCTAGCACCCCATGGTGGCTAACAACCATCAATAACTCCAGTTCCAGGGATCTGAAGCCTTCTTCTGATCCCTGCAGGCACTCACATACATGCAGGCAATGCATTCATACACATAAAATAAAAATATTAGAAAAACAAAGAGTCGCATTAAAAATAATAAACAGCAAGCAAACAAAATTTAATTATAGGAATCACAGGAGAATGTAGTCCTGATTTAAAGCTTATGCCCATTTTCAACATATCTGATACAGATCGCTATAAAGAATTTTTGATTCAGATCACAACAGGAAAAATTTATTTTTTTTCCTAGAAATAAGATTATAAGAAAGTCAAGAACTTTCAAGCATTGGGCAAGAGGTTAAACTGGGACCAAGCCATCAACTGTGACTTAATTTGCATTTTGTATCTAGAAATTGAATTCCTAAAGTGAAAAATAAAATTGAATTTTTTAAACAAAACAGATACATGGATCTGGAAACTTCTCTTTTAATGATGAAGAGATGAACAAGTTAATGGATTTATCCAATGAGGGTTCTGAATTCACGGACATGTCCACCCCAGGGCCCATTGAAATTGTAGCTACTGTGACAGAATCACTCACAGGTTTGTAGCTGTTCTGCTATCTGCTTTTCTGCATGAATTAGTGCTTCAGTTGAAATATTTGTTGCTTTTCTAAGGAGGTTATTTAAGGCTGAAGTTATCATGATTCACGTTTAACTTATAGGATGTTTTCATAATAAAGAGAAATTTGTGAGACTTGGTGGCTTATACCTTTAATACCAGCACTCGGGAGGCAGAGTTTGAGGCCAGCCTGGTCTACATAGCAATTTCCAAGCCAGCTAGGGCTACAGGGAGACCCTATCATAAAAAAAAAAAAGTGAAACATTTTCTGTGGAAGTTTGTACTTCAAGCACATATAGTAGCTTTTTTGCATTTTTTTTTTTTTTCCCATTTTGACTCTCCTTTTCCTACCTGGAAACCACATTTAAGGCTCACATTTTCAGCTCCTCTTCTTTGTCATTTAGTCTGAAATAACACTTGCTCCTAGACAGTTTACCCTTCAGCAAGAATATAAAAGTTAGTCATCTAGATGCTTCTATTATTACTTCACAAGATTTACCTAATCAGCCCAACAAGCCGAGCCTGTTCTGTTAGTGCTGCTGTACAGTCACAGTGCTAGCAAGGAGCCCATAGGAAGTGTGATCGAATTATGTGATTCTTAGTGCCATAGCAGATAATGGAAGTGAGGCTTATGTGCCCTGATGCCCCCAACTCCGTTAGTAAGAAGCGTAGATTGGGAGGGTAAGTGGATACAAGCTATTGGTGAAATATTACTTGTGTATTCTTAACTGTGCAATTCCCAACATAGGTATATCAAGAAATGCCAGCTCCACTGTGTTTTTCAAGCAACATGATTATATCATTGAATTTTTTGATTATGCTACTGTCTTGAAGCCGTCTCTCAACTTCACAGCTACTGTAAGTTGGTATATTTATTGCTAATTAATAAGCATGGCATTCAGTGAAATGAGCTGGAGTGAGAAATAGCATGCACAATGTTTCTTTAAAACTTAAAAGATTTATGCCGGGAGTGCTGGTGGACGTCTTTAATCCCAGAACTCAAGAGGCAGAGATAGGCGGGTCTCTGTGAGTTCAAGACCAGCCTGGTCTATGGAGCGAGCTCCAGGCCAGCTAGGATTAAAGGGAGACCATGTCTCAAAATACCCCCCCACACCAAAAGCTAAAAAACAACAACTTAAAAGATTTATTTGTTTTTATTTATGTCTACGAGTTTGCCTGTATGTATATATGTATATTGCATGTTTGCAATGTCTGTGGAGATCAGAAGAGAGTCAGTTTCCCTGGAACTGGAGTTAGATACAATTGTTAGCTGCCATGTAGGTGATAGGACCTGAACCTGGGTCCTCTGCAAGAGCAGCCAGTGCTCTTAACTGCTGAGCCATCTCTCCAGCTCTAATATTTTAAAAATTCTTATTTATTTATTTATTTATTTATTTATTTATTTATTTATTTATTTAGTCTTTTTCGAGACAGGGTCTCCCTATAGCCCCAGCTGTCCTGGAACTCACTCTGTAGACCCGACTGGCCTTGAACTCACAAAGATCTGCCTGCCTCTGCCTCCCAAGTGCTAGGATTAAAGGCATGCATCACCATGCCCGGCTACTTACTTATTTTTTATGTGTATGAGTGTACTGTCTGCATGTAGGTAGGTGTACCCATGTTGTGCAAACCTGAGGAGGTCAGAAGAGAGTGTTGGATTCCCGTGGAATTGGAGTTAAAGATGGTATGCTGGGAATCAAACCTGCATCTTCTGCAAGAGCAGTTGGCGTTCTTAACCACGGAGCCATCTCTCCAGCCCCATCCAGCTCTAATTTTTAAAAATGAGTTATAACAAGTGCCAAAACTTTTTTTCTGAAAATTTACTTATCAAGCAGTTTATTTGATGTAGATTGCTACACCAAAGCATTTATTAACTGAAGAAATTAAATGACAGTAAAACAAAATCTTAGTTTGATATTTTGATTTTTAGTGACTAATTTTAATTCTAGCAAACAAGGATATTCTAGTCAACAAGGATATTCTCCCTTTCTAAGAGAATGTTGAATAAATTATTAATAAAATAAATAAAATAGTTTTATTTATTTTTAATTTTTTATTTATTGTTTATGTGTATGAATGTACTGTATGCATGTAGGTTTGTACATCCATGTTGTGCAATGCCACAGAGGTTGGATTCCCCTAGAACGGGAGTTCTCCTGGAATAGGAGCTACAGACGGTTCTCAGCCACCATGTGGGTGCTGGGGATTGAACCTGGGTCCTCTGCAACAGCAGTTGGTGCTCTTAACCACTAGGCCATCTCTCCAGCCCCATAAAATAGTTTTAAAAAAATGGGCTGGAGAGATAGCTCAGTGGTTAAGAGCACTGTCTGCTCTTGCAGAAGACCCATGTTTAGTTCCCAGCACCCACATGGCAGCTAACAACTGTCTGTAACTCCAGTTCCAGGGAATCTGACGCCTCTTCTGTCCTCCATGGGCACTGTATGGCATGGATATCCTTAGACACATTCAGGCAAAACACTCATACACAAATTTTTAAATCGAATGCATTCTTATAGAAAGCATACAAATGATGGGCTTACTGTTTTTTTTTTTTTTTTTTTTTTAATGTGTATGAATGTACTGTCTGCATGTAGGTTTGTGCACCCGTGTCGTGCAATGCCGCGGATGTCAGAAGAGGGTGTCGGATTCCCCTGGAACTGGAGTTCTCCTGGAATTGGAGTTTCAGACGGTTCTCGGCCGCCATGTGGGTGCTGGGGATCGAACCCGGGTCCTCTGTAAGAGCAGTCGGCGCTCTTAACCGCTAGGCCATCTCTCCAGCCCCTGATGGGCTTCTTTATGACATTGTATTATGCCATTTGAACATTGGTCATATTGACCCCACTCCTCAACTTGAGTGAAATTTGGCAATGCACAATGCATGGTTCTAGGCAGTCCTATTAAGATGAGGAGGACCCTGGGAGGGAGGGAGAGTTGGCTTTGGGGCAGGTATGGAGGGTTTATTTATTTATTTTTTTGGTCTTTTTTGAGACAGGGTCTCCCTTTAGTCCCAGCTGGCCTGGAGCTTTGTATGTAGACCAGGCTGGCCTTGAACTCACAGAGATCTGGCTGCCTCTGCCTCCTGAGTGCTGGGATTAAAGGCGGGCACCATCACATCAGGCTAGGGATGGAAGTTTTTAAGGGACGTTATCCAGAGGAAACTCTGAATCAATGCAAGATCAGTAGTGTTGAAGTTGTTTGGGCATGGGGGCTGGGAGGCAGGAAGCAAGATGACATGAGACAAAAAGCAGGAGCTGTGGTTGGCAAGATCAGGGTGTAGTCGGACAAGTGACTGGACAAGTGTATTTGTGGCTGAGGACTTGCATCTGGACTTGATTCAATAGGAGGTGAAGCTTGGGAAATTCTAGAGGATCCCAAGTGCCTCACATACAGAGTTGAACTTTATACTCTAGGCAGTGAGAAGTTTTGGAACCTATGAGCACACAGAGGGATGTGATGAAAGCACTGTTTGAGGAAAACTGACGAGGCCTGTGTGGAGAAGGTGGCGGCAGCCAGGTGTGTGAGAGGAGGAGAAGCCTGTGGTGGTGGCTGTCAGAGTGGAGAGGAAGGGTGGGAACTAAGGGATTTGGCATCCACTGGGTTTTTGAGGTAGGGAGAGAGAGAGTGTGGGGGAAAGTCAGAGATAGCAAGTCTGGTAGGATGGTGGTGTGACTAAAAACAGACAAGGGAAGATGGTGCTTGATGTTAGATGCGTTGAGCTGGAAGTGACTGGATTCTTAGCCTAGATTTCCTGCTGGGAAATGGAGCTTTTGAATATAAACTCAAGGGTAAGGAGGATGGGAATTTTGGATTTTGGCTATAATTGCAAAGCTAAACCACGGGAGTGCTGGAACCTTTGAAGGAGGGAAGAGAACATTATTTGACCTTGACACATCTTCACCCTCAGACTTAAGGTCACAGCTTGTGTCTCAAACAAACCCCACCTGCCCTGATAAGCAATGGAAGCTGACAAATTAATAGCAGAAAGGAGATTTATTCAATGTGGCCACATTGGAAAGAGGGACAAAGAGATCTGGACACCCCCCACCTCATCACCAAATCCGTCTTTGGAATCTTGAAGTGAAATTAAGGTTTAAGTAGAAGCCGGAGTTAGCATATCTCAGCAGTTCCTAGGCAAGGTATGGTCCCAGCCACCCATAAAATATCACTGCTTCTCCTATGTAAGGTGGCATACCCAGTTATAAATCTCTTGGAGACAAGTTTCGTTGATGGCTGGCCCAGGTTTTAGGCTGCCTTCTTCTCCCAGCATGAGATTCCTCAGGGAATTCAATTTTCAATAGTCTGATAACCAAAGGGAGGGGCCTAAGTCTGTCTGTCTGTCCCTCTGTCTGCATGCTTGTCTGTCTTTCTCATTTTGCTTTTTTGAGACAGGGTCTCATTATGTAGCCCTGGCTGTCCTGGAACTTGCTACATAGCGAGCTACATGTACATAGCCCAGCCTGAACTCAGAGATCCACCAGCCCCTCTCTCTGCCACTGGAGGGCTGGGATTAAAGGCCTGAGCCACCACCTCCAGCCCTGTGTCTCTTTAGAATATTTTCAAGCCTACTAGGCTCATTACAAGAGGACACACAGAGGAGAGGATGAAGCAGAAGAGCTGTGGAAGGCAAGGAAGCCACACTTCTAAGAGTCACCGATCATGGTGCCCACAGCCTCCTAGTGAAGATCACTGACTATGGATTGGGGTGCTACCAATAATTGTCAAAAGTTCAGTTTCGTGAGAACAATACAGAAACTGCATGTAATTGGGCTTAAATCTTTTGCTTTTCCTGGTACCTGTCTTAAAATATCTTGTTTTGACAATTAGGTGAAGGTCACCCGCTCTGATGGCAATCAGCTAACTCCAGAAGAGAGAAGAAATAAAGTAGTCCTAGCGGTGATCCAGAGAAACAATTCCAACATGTGGAGCTGGTGGAACAGTGGAGAGCAGGAACTGGACGATTCCCAGATCATAAATTACACCGTGCCCCAAAATGGAATCTTTAAGATTGAATTCCCAATCCTGGAGAATTCCAATGCACTACAGTTAAAGGTGCCACCTGTTTCCTGTCATTACGTCAAGGCAGCAACATGACTGCTACCATTGTAGTCTTGTGGGAGGCTGTCCCCCTGTCCCAGCTCAAAGTGCACAGAAACAGGACACGTCTGTATTTTAAAACATGGGGCAAAGTGTTAGAAGTAATTTAAGACAGTGGCTCAGTGTTAACTTGAATGTTCTTTCCTTGTAACTTCATTTGAGAACCACAGAAAAATACAGCAATGGGAAGATATGCCACAGAAGGTCTCAGAGCCCTCGTGTAGTTGGATTTGCAGTTCCCCAAGCTTTCCTTCCCAGAGTGCCTGATCTGAGAACGCCCCAGAATTCCTACAGCCTTTCCTGCCCCAGTCTGAGCCTTAGCTCAGTAGACTACGCCACAGATGGGGACTTTAAAAAAAATTCTTATTCCTTTTTTCCTTTTTTTTTTTTTTTTTAAATTTTGAGCTAGGATCTCACTATGTAGCCCAGGATGGCCCCAAACTCATGGTCCTCCTGCCTCTCTACCTCTTGAGCTCTGGGATACAGGTGTGTACCACTACACCTGGCTGACTTTTACTTTTCAGTGCTGGACCAAGTGGGGTGTGGCATTTCTCATGAACTTTGTGTGGAAAGAAGAAAAGGGCACATTTTACTTAGAATTCCTTCCTCTCAGTAGCTCTTGATAGGAGGCCTTCGTTTCTGAAGTAAGCTCAGGATGTGCTTTCTTTGAGGTTGTGATGATGGTAAAAACTCTTTTTGATTCTTTATAGTATAAGCTATAAAATGAAGAGTCAGTGTCTGGAGAATGTATGTTTTGTGCATGGGGTTGGGGGAAAGAAAAAAAGTGAATAGAAAATGACTTTTCTCAAAGTTACTGAAGTTTAAAATTTATAGCTTTGTTTCTTTTGTTATAGGCGTCTTTTCTTGATACTGTGAATACTATGGAAGTCCATGGAATGTTTACATCTCCTAGTAAGACATTCATCCAGCTAAAAATAACAAATGACTCTGTAAAGGTAATGCTCATAACTCACTTGATGATTATAGTATTATTTGACATTCTTGCTAGTGATACATACATGCATATTAATTGATACCCTTTTCTAGGTGGGATCACCTTTTGAATTGCTGGTTAATGGCAACAAGCAATTGACGGAATTAAGCTATATGGTAATTTCTTTATTTAAACTTATTTATTGTTGTTATTACTATTATTTAAAATATTTATTTATTTTTATTTTATGTATAACTATTTGGCCTACATGTATATATGTGTAAGATATGTGTGCCTGGTGCCTCAGGAGACCAGGAGATGGTGTTGGAGCTGCCTTTTGGGTGTTGGGAACTGAAATCAGGTCCTCTGCAAATGCAGCAAGCACCTTAACCACTGAGTCATCTTTCCAACCCCTATTATTATTATTATTGCGTGTGTGAGAGTATGAATGATGTGTGTGCATGAATACTGGCAAGTGTGTGCCATGGTGCGTGTGTGGTGTGTGTGGTGGTGTGTGTGTGTGTGTGTGTGTGTGTGTGTGTAGGTCCATCAGAGAACAACTTTCAGGACTCAGTTCTTGTCTTCTACCGCGGCTGCTGGGGACTGAACTCAGGTCATCAGGCTTACAGGGCAAGTACCTTTACCACTGAGCCATCTCGATGGCCTGCTAATTTCTTATAAAATCTAAATTTATGATGTTATAGAATGATATTAAATGATATCTACTTATATCTTCATCAAATTTGGTAAATTTTTAAAAATTAACCTTTTTATATTGCAATATTTCTTAAACTATATTTATATTTTCATTTAAAAATAAATACATTTTGCATTATTTTTTTATTTTTTATTTTTTATTTTTTGGTCTTTTTGAGACAGGGTCTCTCTGTAGCCCCAGCTGTCCTGGAATTCACTCTGTAGACCAGGTTGGCCTTGAACTCACAAAGATCCACCTGCCTCTGCCTCCCAAGTGCTAGGATTAAAGGTGTGCGCCACCATGCCCGGCCATTTTGCATTATTTTTAAATTTTAAATGTCTATCATATAGTTAATATTTGTCCATTGTGGATAATTATGAAATATAAGAAATAAAATAAAAATTGTTATCATGCCTTTGTAATTTTGATAACCCAACTCTCCTAGTGGAAGACTGTATCCTGTCCAATAAAAAAAAAATACATTCTTTTCCAATATAAAGAAATGGCCAGTGTTTGAGGTGCCAGATAGACCAAATATAGTCATCTGGTCATTATACACCTGCACGTATTGAAATGTCACATTGTATCCTATAAATACGTACAGATATTATATGTCAGTTGAAAGTTAAAGATGCAAAAAAGAAATCAAAATTGGGAATTAAAATTGCTTTGAAGGATAACATTACTGTTACTCTAATTTAGTATTGTTTTAATGTTATCAGTTTCTTTTTCTCAATTTACTGTCTGTTCAGGAGGCTTTCTTGTGTTCCAAAAGGCTTTGAAGCTACATTAAGTTAATAATTTGCATGTATGTTTAAAATTATGATAAATATAACTTTAGTTGAGATAATGATCTTTAGCAAATAATTAAATTCATTTTTTTTCCAGGTAGTATCAAAGGGACAGTTGGTAGCTGTAGGCAAACAGAAGTCAAATACCCTATATTTAACACCAGAAAGTTCCTGGGCTCCAAAGGCCTGTATAATTGTGTATTATGTTGCAGATGATGGAGAAATTATAAATGATGTTCTAAAAATCCCAGTTCAACTTGTATTTAAAAATAAGGTAAGTTTTGATCTTTTTGAGATAGGGTCTCCCCTTAGCCACAGCTGGCCTGGAACTCACTATGTAGATCAGGCTGGCCTTGATCTCACAGAGAGTTAATTGCTTCTGCCTCCTGAGTTCTGGGATAAAATGTGTGTGCCACCATGCCACTTTAAACTTTAAGTAAATGCTGAGAAATGTATTAGTTCTTTACAAAAGCATCTGTGATCCATATTGATTAGAAACTTTGACAACTATGGCTGTATGTCTTCATACACAGTAGATGTATATTTTCACATATTATTTGTCAGATACTGTTCTTTGCTTCAAGACTTTAACTCAAATCCATCAAGCCATTTCAGTATTTTTCAAATAGTTGAGTCAGTTTTACTTGGGCATGGAATTCAAGTGTGACCTGGGCCTTGGTGTGAGAGGGAGCCGGATGTGGGGATGGAGTGCTGCCCTTGGAGATCAGTGTGGAAGCAGAGGTGTACTGTGGTTTATTACTTCATCTGCTAGAAGCTAACCTGGGACATTCAGTGAGCCTGGATACCCTGTTTGTGAGGCTCTGCATGGGGTCTGGTCTGCAGGATGCCAGTGCTTCTTAGCCCTGTAACCAGTTTGCACAGGAATCCACCCTCAAGCCCCAACTCTGACAGGAAACCCAGAGGAATCAGTTCACACATAACAGAATGAGCCATTGTTCTCACTAAAAACTGCAGAATACATGATCTGGGATGGGGTGGGGGTGGGGGGGAAGGGAAAGGGAAAAATGCCTGATCTGAATTGGAAAATGATGAAATGCACAAAGCATCAATAAAAAAAAAAATTAAAAACAAAACAAAACAACAAAAAAACTGCAGCCCCGCTGCCCTGCTTAACTAAAAGAATCATTGTTTTAATGTAGAATCATTGTTTAATGTTTTAATATAATCATTGTTTAATTTGAGAGTGTTGTTCTAATATATCCTTAATCTGTTAAAATGTTGAATAGTGTCAGTTATGTCTGCTTTCTTTTATTAAGAATTGCTTATTTAAGTTTTTTTTTTTCTATTCTAGAGATCAAATTCAGGGCCTTGTCCATACTTGGTAAATGTGCTGCTCCTCAGCCCCAGGGAACCCTAACTTTATCAAAGTATAATATAAACTTCTATTTTTAAAAAATTTTTATTTATTATTTTTTATGTATATGAGTGTACTGTCTGCATGTAGGTAGGTGCACCCGTGTCGTGCAGTGCTGTGGAGGTCAGAAGAGGGTGTTGGATTCCCGAGGAACTGGAGTTAAAGATGGTTCATAGCCACCATGTGGGTGCTGGGAATCGAACCCAGGTCCTCTGCAAGAGTAGTTTGTGCTCTTAACTGCTGAGCCATCTCTCCAGCCCATAAACTTCTATTTTTTTTAATCCTATAGAATGCTTTTGTAAAGAAATACCAATATATTTTCTTACATTTAGGAAAGAATTTTCAATTTATAATAATCATTTGAAAAAAAATGTGAATTTTATGAAGGAGTCACGGAAACTTTAAGGAGGAAGCACACCACCGAGAGGCCAGGCCGCAACGCTGAGGGTGGCGTGCAGGCTCACTGACATGGAAGCACAGTATATTAATGGC
The DNA here is from genome assembly GCA_009823505.1 of Rhizomys pruinosus. Taxonomy (NCBI): domain Eukaryota; kingdom Metazoa; phylum Chordata; class Mammalia; order Rodentia; family Spalacidae; genus Rhizomys; species Rhizomys pruinosus. The sequence goes on along the minus strand of VZQC01011008.1, from coordinate 876,353 downwards.
ATAGTTTCAAGAAATTTCTTGGTTATATGAGATAGAAAATTAGTTTCAGTTCCATTTACAAAGATATATCTTTAATTGTTACTTAATGATCTCACATTTACAAGGAAACTGGATAAATGGAATAAATAGAATGCATTTAAGGCAACATTAGTAAAGAGTCAGATAAAAGAAAATTGTCGATTGTTGATGTTCAGGGGTGACTATGGAATAAAACGAGTGACAAGTAGAAGGGCTGAGCTGTCGGAGTAGAAATCCCTCAGTTGTAAGTCCAGCAGCACCCTGGGGTGCAGAGTGGAGCAGGCACTACAGAGCCCAGGACTGAGTCCTGAACATGCTACCACCCTCATTTAGCAGACAGGAAGAGAAATAAGTTAGATACAGGAGCCTCAGAGGAAAACTCATTATGTTTTAAGACGGTAATAGAAGGAAGAGATTGAATTCCAGGGGGCAGGAGCATTGTGTAGCTTTGGAGTGAGTGAATTTCAGTACCAGTGGACCTTGTAGGCAGCCCAAATGTGATTCATCATCTACATTTGCAAATCAGCATGTAGCAGGCTCGCACACTGCCACAGGCAAAACAACTGAGGGCTCTGTCTTTATTTCAGTCTCTTCTCCTCTATCCTCCCTCCCATCTCTTCTTTCTTTTCTCCTCATTCCTGCTTATTTTCCAGGGTCTCAGGCTGTCCCCAAATTTGCTATGTAGTCAAGAATAATATAAAACTCCTGATTCTCCCAAGTCGACCTCCCCAAGCACTGGTATTACAGGCATCCACCACCACCAGCACCACCACACCCAGTGGATGTCTTTCTTGATGGTTACATTTCAAGGGTGTGGTTTTTCTTGGGAAAAATATTTCTGGGTTTTAAAGCTGACAGGCAGTGGCAGAGAAAGATCTTTCTACTTAAGTTTTGTAAAGTAAATGCTGAAAGCAAAGGGTAGTCAGGGGCCACACCCAGGGGGAAGCCAGTCTATAGCTCAACCAAGCCGAGGGAACATTAAGACTCTCTTACTCAGGGTGTATGATCAAGGGTGCATTTCCTTATTAAAATAGACTGAACTGGCTGAAATGCAGGTCCCCAGTGGGAAGGGGACTTTCCCATGACAGAGTCCTATGAGATAGTCTTTGCGAAGTGTTAGTAGATCTAGGCTTTCATGAACGTGAGACAGATGAAGTTCAAGCAGCCATGGAAACAGATTAGTGGAACCTGATGAATGTTGGTCTGACCATTCAGTTTAACAGGAACCCCTTCGCCCAGTCCCCTGATAGTTCTGTTTCTGTGAGGCCCCAGAAAGCTTCCATTGTATTCATTTCTAAGCCAAGGGAACCAACTTTTAGGGACCTGCTTTTTCTTCCTCTTCACTGTCTCTCTTCCCTTGGATGCTGGGTTTTTCTAGGACTGTTAGACGCTGCTGTCTTGTTTTCAGCACCAGCTAATGACTGAGAAATGGAAACCAGAGAAAGAAAGGACAGATAGAGAATGGAAGGATAAACCACAGGGAGAAGTTTCATGGATTGCAAACCCGTGGGAGTATTTCACTTCCTTTCCTTAGAGAAGGGCTGTATATGGTTTTAGAATTATCCCTGGGTTGAGGCAAATGTAGAGTCATTGGTTTTTGAGTCATTGATTTGCCATTAGTAAGATAAGGAATAAATTGAATAAACTAATTCTGCCTTCTCCCTTTCTTAGATAAAACTATTTTGGAGTACAGAGAATGCCAGGCCATCTGACAGAGTTTCTCTTAGGGTTTCGGTAACAGAGCCTGAGTCCGTAGTTGGGATCGTAGCTGTTGACAAAAGTGTGAATTTGGTGAATGCTTCAAACGATATTACAATGGACAATGTGAGTTTAGCTTTTTTTTTTTTATTGTGAAAATGTATGTTAAAAGAAAGAAATCTATTGTATTACTTAAAATAGTTAAAAGAAATTCATTATTTCCTCTGAATGTATAAGCCAGTAAACAGGGAAGCCTTAAGGGATCTGTGTCTAGTGGCTATGTTGGAGGGAAGCTTATGTGTTGAAATGTCTTCTGTGGCACACAGAGAAATGCCACTGGAGTTAATGGGAAGGATGGTCCTCTTGAAGTGAGACAGGAGGGATGTTCCTGGAGGTCTGCTGTGTAATGGGGGTGTGAGAGTTAGTAATGATGTGTTGTGTACTTAAAAATGCAGAACTGATAGATTCTAAATGTTCTTACAACCAAAAAATGCTAAAAACCAGGTTCTGTATATTACCTTGATCTAATTATTGCACGTTGTCTACATATATCAAAAGCATCACATTGTACCTTAAAATATATACAATGAAAAGAAATACCACCTAGTATTCTCATACTATATTTTAATTCAAGACACTTAAGGAAGTCCTAGTAAATTATACCTCATTTAGATTTGCTCTTACAAGAGATTAAAGATAACAAATAGTAATGAGGATGTGAACAAAAGGAACCTTTGCACACTCTTGGTGGGAGAACGTCATGAATGTTCATCAAAAATTCAAACTAGAACTACCACATGACCCAGTTGTTCTACCAGGCGTGTATCCAAAGATAATGAAACCAGTTTATCAAAGAGACAGCTACACTCCTGTTCATTCCAGCCCTATCCACAATAGCCAAGAAATAGGAATAACCTATGTGCCTGTCAACTGATGAATGGATAAAGACTACACAGTGTATATGCACATCACAGCGTAGCCTAGTAGTATGTACAATTTTTATGTATCAGGTAAAAATTAAAAAAAAATTATTTTTATCTTTTTTGTTTGTATTTTTTAGTCTGGAGGATATTGGGTAAGAGAGGTTTAGTTAATTCTGACATCTTTCTATTTTGATTACATGTAATGATTACAAATAATTACAGTCCACTTGAAGTGTGGCACACTAATTCTGGTACTCAGGAGGCTGAGGCAGGGGGATTGAGAGAGAACCCTGGGTTACAAATCAAGAAATTTACAAATCAAAACAAATAATATAAAATAAATACTATGTTCCCAGTTGAATCAAGAATTTGCAACACATTCAGAGTGAAACTGGGGCTACAGAGATGGCTGGGCAGATAAGAGCACTGGTTGTTTTTGCAGAGGACCTGGGTTTGAATCCTAGCACCCGTGTGACAGGTAACAACTGTCCATAACTCCAGTTCCAGGGGATCTGATACCCTCTCCTGACCTCTCCAGCATTGCACGTGCACATTTACATACATGCAGGGAATACACTCATACACATAAAACATAAATAATAAAAATTTTCTTTAAAGAAATAAATATCCTTTGTGTGTGTGTGTATGTATGTGTATTGCTAGAAGTTGAACCCAGGACATCACACCATGCTAGGCAAGCCCTCGACTGCTGAGCTACAGAATGTGGTTATTTATATTATTATTATTATTTTTTTATTAATTTTATTTATTTCTGTATATGTATGAATGTACTGCCTGCATGCAAGTTTGTGCACCCGTGTCGTGCAATGCTGCGGAGGTCAGAAGAGGGTGTCGGATTCTCCTGGAACTGGAGTTCTCCTGGAATTGGAGCTTCAGACGGTTCTTGGCCGCCATGTGGGTGCTGGGGATCAAACCCCGGTCCTCTGTAAGAGCGGTCGGTGCTCTTAACCGCTAGGCCATCTCTCCAGCCCTGGTTATTTATATTATTATATTGTTATTATTATTGTTGTTCTTTTTTTGGAGATGGGGTCTCCCTTTAGTCCCAGCTGGCCTGGAGCTTGCTATGTAGACCAGGCTGGCTTTGAACTCATGGAGATTCACCTGCCTTTGCCTCCTGAGTGCTGGGATTAAAGGCTTGTGCCACCATGCCTGGCATTACTATTTTTTGAGACAGGTTCTCAAGCTGGTCTCAAGCTCACAATTGTCCTGTCTCAGTTTCCCAGGCATTCAGATTATAAGCTTGCGCAACCACACCTGGCTTTCCTGTGCTGTCTTTTCCCTCCTTCGGTTTTCTGTGACAGGGTATCTCTGTAGCCCCAGCTTGCCTGAACTTGCTGTGTAGACCAGACTAACCCCCATCTCACAGAGATCTACCTGCCTCTACCCTCTGAGTGCTGGGATTAAATGTGTGTGCTATCCTATGCTTATTTTAAGTTGTTGAATTGGCCTTTTTCATAATTCTGCATAAGCTATTGTATGCTTAGTTGGATATCTTTGTAGTAGATATACCCATTGGCAGTTTTGGCAGTCTAGTTGATGGGCACTCTTCTGTGGGGGAAGGTTGAGCATCAGGGTCTAATATGTGGTGTATGTCTGTGGGGTTTCAAGAGAAAGTGAGGATTTAAGGCCTGGAGAATTACTCTTGATGCTCATGTTTTGTTTTTTTTTTTGTCTGCTTTTATTCAGAATTTCACTCTTGAGCTCTTAGGGAAAACCAGTACCAGAAAGTGTCTAGAGGTTTTGACCCACTGGCCCAGAGAGTTTGGAGATGAGTGGAGGAGTTGTGGATCCTCCGCACGGTCACATCCCAAGGGCAGAAGTGCTGAGTTGGTGTCCTCCAGGCACCTGCACAGACAGGCAGAGAGGCTGCTGATTTCTAGGAAATACGTGTGGCTGCTCCTCACCTCCCAAGCAGGAGTGGATTAGAGGAGTCTCCCACAGACTGAGTTCACTCACTTTCAGCTACCAGTTCAAGATAGCCTCCACGCTTCCTACTTAACAAAACAAAACAAAACAAAACAAAACAAAACTTTCCTCTCATCCAGTTCCCTGTTTGCCTGGATTGTTTCTTCAGAGTTGGCTCTGGAGGGGGAGTCAGGAACCTGTGATAGAAATAGACACTTTCGGCGTGCTTTCTTGTTAAGTTTTCATGTTACCTAGAACCTCTGGAATGCATTAGAACTCAAGCGCCTTGCCTACTCCATTCTGCCCCGTGGCCCTCGCAGTGCTCTTTTCTTGATGCAGTTAGAAATGAGGGCTGCATGAGCTAGATGCTGCTTCACCAATACTTGTCTGTTCACTCCCGAGCACTGGTGGGGGCAGATCTTCATGGGAGTCAGAGCTGTGCTTTGAGAACCTTTTCTCCCTGTACTGCCTGGCTCTGCATCTGGCTCTTTGTTCCTGATGCGAAGGCACTTGGCTGTCCCTCATTGAGTGAGGTTCAAGCTCACCATCTGCTTGATTGGCTAGTTTGGAAAGAGAAGAAGGTTCAGGGAGAAGAAGATTTAAGACTTAACTGTTAGGAATCATGGCAGCGAGTAGGGGTGAGGCTTCCATCAGGTAGATTACACCTGGCTGGGCAGACATTCATTTAACATGGGACTGAAGGGTGGGTGATGTATATGCGAGGAGAAGCTAGCATGCAGCTGCTAACGTTGTTTGATTATGAGGCTTTTCTGTTTCCTCAACCCACAGTTTTCTTCTTGACACATGTTCTAGTGTTGGATTTACTGTGGATGAACCATGGTGGTCAGCACAGCACAAACAATGGCTGAGGGTGTTTCATTTTAGGGTAGTCTTTTTTTTTTTTTAAAAAAAACTTTGATTTCATGACATTTAATTTTGTCTTTGTTGCAATTTGTGTGGTTAATACTACTAGCATCAATAAGGTAGAATCAAAAGTGTCGTACTTTAGCCGGTTTTAAATTCTAGTATAATGTACATGACATTAGCCACTTTTAGTTATTCAGTAGCATTAATTACTGAACCATGCTATTACCACTATTTCCAAAAGTTTTTTAAAAAATTTTTAGGGGCTGGAGAGATGGCCTAGTGGTTAAGAGCGCCAACTGCTCTTCCAGAGGACCCAGTTTCGATCCCCAGCACCCACATGGCGGCTGAGAACCATCTGAAACTCCAATTCCAGGAGAACTCCAGTTCCAGGGGAATCCAACACCCTCTTCTGACCTCCGCGGCATTGCACGACATGGGTGCACAAACCTGCATGCAGACAGTACATTCATACACATACAGAAATAAATAAAATTAAAAAAATTTTTTTAAAAATTTATTTATTTATTTATTTATTTATTTATTTATTTATTTATTTATTTATTTTTATTTGTATGAATGTACTGTCTGCATGTAGGTTTGTGTACCCGTGTCGTGCAGTGCTGCAGAGGTCAGAAGAGGGTCTCAGATTCCCCTGGAACTGGAGCTCTCCTGGAATTGGAGTTACAGACGGTTCTCAGCCGCCATGTGGGTGCTGGGGATCGAACCTGGGTCCTCTGCAAGAGCAGTCGGTGCTCTTAAACACTAGGCCATCTCTCCAGCCCACCCAAAAGTTTTTCAAAGTTTTACAGAGCCAAACAGGGGCTCTGTAACCATTAAGCAACAGTGCCCTATTTTTCCCTGCACCTTGCCTCTGGTAGTCTTTTTTTTTATCTTTTCGAGACAGGGTCTCCCTGTAGCCCCAGCTATCCTGGAACTCACTCTGTAGATCAGGTTGGCCTTGAACTCACAAAGATCCACCTGCCTCTTGCCTCCCAAGTGCTAGGACTAAAGGCGTGCGCCACCACGCCCAGCTTTAACATTTTTTTTTTTATCTGCTGGTAGTCTTTTATCTACATTTGTAATTTATCTATTCTAGATATTTAATTTAAATGGAGTTACATAATATTTGGGCTTTTGACTAGTTTATTTCAGTTAACACAGTGTTCTAGTTTGCTTTCAATTGTTGTGACAAAACACTCTGACCAATACCAGCTTGGGTAGGAAAGGGTTTAGGAACCTGGAGGCAGGAGCTGAAGCACAGGCCATGGAGGAATGCCGCTTACTGGCTTGCTCCCCTGGCCTATGCTCATCTGCTTTCTTATACAACACAGAACAACCTGACCAGGGGTAGCACTGCCCACAGTGGACTGTGTCCTCCCACATCATCCAACAATCAAGAAAATACCCCACAGACATGGCCACAGGCCAGTCTGATGGAGGTAATTCTCCAATGGAAGCTTCTTCAGCTCAGGTATGTCAAGTGGACATAAAGTTATGCAGCATACTCAGGATGGTTTCAAGGCTTATCTGCACTGTAGTGTACAGCAGAACATCATTTCATTTTGTGGCTGACCAGTTGTATGTGTATGCCACACTTGTTTATCTAGTCATCTATCAATTGACTTGGATTCCCAGCTTTCGGCTATTGTGCTGCAGTGAGATTGGCATGGAGGTATCTCTGTGTCTTTGCTTTCAGTTCCTTTGAGTGTATCTCTAGAAGTAGAATTGCTGGTTCATAGTCTGACTCCATGTGAATCTTTTTGAGGAAAATCGAAAGAATTTTTTATTATTAGTTATAGCCTGTTTTACCCATTCTTGCTAGCATTGTGTAGTGTTCTTAGAAACAGCATTGCTAATGTGAGACATGCAAATAGTTCATTATTAAAAATTCTTACCTGAATACTTGTATTGCTTTGACAGTTAACAGGGCTGAGTATTTTTCTGCATATTAATAATTTATATTTGCTCTTTTGTGAATTATGTATTTTTATTTTATTTTATTTTATCTTTTAAATTTTATTTATTTATTTATTTGTATGAATGTACTGTCTGCATGTAGGTTTGTGCATCCATGTCGGGCAAAGCTGCGGAGGTCAGAATTATTTTTTTATAAAAAAAGTATTTTTAAAAATTTAAGTGACTGATTGATGTCTTACAGAATTTATATGAATTCCCATTCATTTCACCCCATTCGTCTCTGCTAAAAATATGGGTATTTATTTATTTATTTGTCTTTTTGAGACATGGCCTCCCTTTAGCCCCAGCTGGCCTGGAACTTATTGTGTAGACTGAGCTGGCCTTGAACTCACACATATCCACCCTGCCTCTGCCTTCCAAGTGCTGGGATTAAAGGTTTGTGCTACCATGCCTAGCTGTAAAAGTATGGATAATTTTTAATGTTGACCTCTATATGTTGATCTTTCTAACCAGTGACATTTAAGTTCCTTCTGACAGAACTTCAAGTTTATACTAACAAGGTACTCTGTATTGTGAATAGAAAAATTAAATTTAAATAAGAAATGTAATTTTCATTGATTGGATATGAGCAAGCATTATACCTTGATTTGTGCCATTTTCAAGGTCAGTATGCATGAGAACTGTCTGATGTGAATCACTCTTAAGAAATGTGTGCAGGACAGGATAGACAGATATGAATCCATTCATTCTGTGTACTTTATCTTCTGTGTAGGTGATCCATGAATTGGAACTTTATAACACAGGATATTATTTAGGCATGTACATGAATTCTTTTGCTGTCTTTCAGGTATGTATAATTTGCCAATAATCTGAAAATATATTGGTATCATTTACTATTATAAACACTTTCACAAAGAATGGTCAAAATGAAATGCCTATCTCTTGTCAGATATGCCACTGAAGTGCACTCTTATATGAATCTAATCTGAAATTGAGAGATAATCAGCCTTTCAGTTCCAGACACACACACACAGACATACACACACACTCACACACAGAAACACACACACAGACACACACACAGACACACACAGACACACAGACACACACACAGACACACACAGACACACACAGAGACACACACAGAGACATACACACACACTCAAACACAGAAACACACACAGACACACACACTCACACACACTCACACACAGACACACACAGACACACACAGACACACACACAGAGACACGCACGCACAGACATGCACACATAGACACACACTCACACACACAGACACACTCACACACACAGACACAGACACAGATACACACACACACACACACACACACACAGAACATGCGTTCACCTAAGCTCTCCAAGATGAGCAAGACTGAATCTAGAATATGGAGGATTTCCAAGATTAGGGAACATTTATTTTTTAAAAATATTTTATTTATTAGTTTTATTTTTTATGTGTATGAATATACTGTCTACATGTATGTAAGTATATCCATGTCATTCAATACCCATGGAGGTCAGAAGAGAGCATTGGATCCCTGGAACTGGAGTTGTGGATGGTTGTTTGCCCCCATGTAGGTACTGGGAACTGAACCCAGTTCCTCTCCAAGAACAGCCAGTGCTCTCAACTGCTGAGCTATCTCTCTAAGCCACAAGATTAGAGAACATTCAAACTTTGATTTTTATTTCATTTTATTTTAAAAACTTATATTCACTTTAAATTTTGATTTCTAAAAATAATTTTTTTCTAGGAATGTGGTCTCTGGGTGTTGACAGATGCAAACCTTGTGAAGGACAATATTGATGGTGTTTGTAAGTAAAATCTGGCAATATGCTTGTAAAATATTTGCAAACCTCAGATATTTAGTATTACTTATATAGAGATGGCTACTTCATGGTTCAGTATGACTGCTGTGTCTTAAAACGTTTGAACTTTATGCACTTGGATGAACATGTGGGCCATGATATAGAATGTCCTCTGGAATCCTGTCTAGATCTTTGAGGTGAATGATTTCTGTTTGCCTTCTCTAGTTTTTTTGAAGTAGTTATAGTTTGGAAATATTGGAAGATCTTGTGATTGTATGTGCTATTATTTTGGAATTAGTTGAAAGAGGCAACAGGTTTTGAAACATTTGTGCTCTCTGGCTTTTGGATGTGCACTTAAAAATGGTCCTGATGGCCCAAGTCCTCTCTGTGTCTCTCTCAGTCTCTGTCTCCGTGTCTGTCTGTCTCTCTGACACCCCCCCCCAGATACACAGACACACATCCATACACACATACACACATATCAGTATGGCTGGCTTGGCTCTATCTATGTATCATAAGTGTGTTTTAAAAAGATTTATTATTATTATTATTATTTTATTTTGTGTGTATGAGTGTATTACCTGCATGGATGTAGGTATGTCCCTGTCATGAAATGCCCATGGAGGTCAGAAGAGGGTATCATATTCCCCTGGAACAGGAATTAAGGACACTTGTTAGTCATTATGTGGGTGCTGGGAATCGAACCTAGGTCATCAGCAAGAGAAGATAGTGCTCTTAACCACTGAGCCATCTCTCCAGATCCCCCTCCCCCCAAGTGTGTTTTTAAGAGCAAGACATAAAAGATTTTGACTGATGTATGAATATTAGTTAAGTGCAGAGTTTATTCTATTTTCAGGGGTAATATTATAATACTCATATCTTCTTGAGAGGTGTCCAGAACTGTCACAGTTTCTATCTCTGAATTCCTGTTTCTGCTAGGGGTTCTCAGTCATTTCACACCAGGTCTCAGGCTTCCACAGGGCACCTTGAGTCCCTTTATAAAATATCATTTCGCTGGGAGTGGTGGTGTATGCCTTTAATCTCAGAACTTGGGAGGCAGAGGCCAGTCGATCTCTGTGAGTTCAAGGCCAGCCTGGTCTACATAGTGAATTTCAGGATAGCTGGAGCTACAGGGAGACCCTGTCTCAAAAAGACAAAAAAAAGATCATTTCATTATTTTGAAGACTTATGAAGCTATGCTATATTCAAACATTGGTGCATTTACTTTCTGCATCATATTCTCTATTATTTGCAGCTTTTTAAACATCTGTCTGTATGAGTGTTTAGTCCTGACTTCTATTTTTGGCTACACATATCCAGTCCTGTCTGATAACTATTGTAGTACTTAAATTGTCATTAATGTTGTTGGACCCCTGTGCTCATGTGTTTCACATTGGTGCATTCAACCAACTATGGATTAAAAATATTTAATGTTGGGCTGGAGAGATGGCCTAGCGGTTAAGAGCGCCGACCGCTCTTACAGAGGACCCGGGTTCGATCCCCAGCACCCACATGGCGGCCGAGAACCGTCTGAAACTCCAATTCCAGGAGAACTCCAGTTCCAGGGGAATCTGAGACCCTCTTCTGACCTCCGTGGCATTGCACGACACGGGTGCACAGACTTGCATGCAGGCAGTACATTCATACACATACAAAAATTAAAAAAAATTTTAAAAAATTAAAAAAAGAAAATATTTAATGTTTATTTATTTATTTTTCTTTTTAATTTCCTGTATATGAGTGTTTTGCCTGCATGTGTCTAAGTGCACCATGTCACGTAATGCCTGCGAAGGCCAGAAGAGGGCATCTGGTCCCCTGGAATTGTAGTTACAGACAGTTGTTAGTGCAGTATGGGTGCTGGGAATGAACCTGGGTTCTTTGAAAAAATGGCCAGTTCTCTTAATTGGTTAGCTGTCCCCCCAGCCCTGAAAATATTTTGTAGAATGACTTCTGTACTGAACGTATACAGACTCTTTTTTTCTTGTTATCGCATAGAGTAACAACTATTTACTTGAGATTATATTGTGAGTCTCAGAGGTAGTTAAGAGATGAGTTAATGCGTGTGGGAGTGTGTAAGCTCTGAAAATGCTAGTCAATAGATAGTGATTGTACTACGTGCATACTTACCTAGCATGTGTGAGGTAATGGAGATTCCAACTTGGACTAGTGGGGCTGACCAAGACACATAGAGCACACACAGAACACTGTGCTAAGGATCATGATGGGAAGGACAGCATGTCACAAGAGGACAAGAGGGTACCCAGAGGCAGAGCAGAGTTCTCTCCTAAGTCTTACCTCCTCAGCTCTGCCTGGCTCTGGCTGTCATCCAGACCTCCTTGTTCATTGTGGTGGCCTTCTAACATTGTTCCAACAGCCTTCATTTTGCCATAGTACCTACCAAGCCATTGTTCACACTGATGCTAGTTATCTTTGTAAAACATGGGCTAGGTTATGTTTTTTCTTTATTTTAAAACCCTCAGTGATCATTTAAAGGGTTCAAGCCAACGCCTTCAATCCGAGTTACTTTACATATTCAAAACCTGAACCTAACATTGTTTCACTTTTTATTTATGCCACCTTCACCAAATACACACTAGTTCTTGGCATGTCTTTGCATTTGGCTGACTTTTTTTTTCTTTCCGTGTGGGATGCCCTTTATCATAAGACTTAAGGAAACGGAATACCAGCAACTTAGTGCAAATGGCATATTTTCCTGCTCATGCCCTTTCATTATTCAGATTCTTTGTAAAGTCAGCTGTTTTCTAGAGAACAGTCCTTATATATAAGCATTGTGTTTGTCACATTTATCACAATTTTTGTCCTCTTCATAGACTATGAATAGAGTTTGCTGCATTCACCATTCTGTCGTTGGCACATGCTCTTACTGTCGCTTAATTTTCTTTACATTGTATTTTAAAATAATTTAAAATTTACAGAAAAGGTTAACAGTGGAGATATATGATCCAAAGTCTAGATAGCCACATGTATTTTTTCTTTCTTTCTTTCTTTCTTTCTTTCTTTCTTTCTTTCTTTCTTTCTTTCTTCCTTCCTTCCTTCCTTCCTTCCTTCCTTCCTTCTTTCTTTCAGGATTCACTATGTAAATGTATTTTTATTATAAACTCCAATATATTGAATGATTATATAGTATCTCATGTCTGAAATAGCCAATGATAATCAGTACCAAGGAACTTTAAAAAAGAGGAGACTATAAAAATTATAAGTGGTTTTAAAAATATAATTTAAAAGGCTGGAGAGGTGGCTCAGTGGTTAAGAGCATTGACTGCTCATCTAGAGGACCTGGGTTTAGTTCTCAACCCTCACGTGGTGGCTAACAGTTATCTAACTTCAGTTCCAGGGGATCTGATGCCATCCTGTGGCATCTGAAGGCACTGCATGATGCAGGTGCCCTTATGTATATTCAGGTAAAGTACACATAAAATAAAAATAAATCAAAATGTGATTTAACTTAGAATTTTAAATTAGAATTTTATTTTATTTATTTTTATTTTATGTGTATGAGTGTTTTGCCAGCATGTACGTAAGTGCACCACTTGTGTGCAATGCTCGTGGAAGTCAGAAGAGGGCCTGGGATTCCCTGGAACTAGAGTTACTGGGTGCACTTTAAGAGGAGCCAGTGCTCTCGACTACTGAACCATCTCATTTGATCCTAAATTAACAATAGTAAGCAAGTGAACTATAAGTTTTCAGCTATTGGTCATTGAAACAGAGGAGCTTAAACACTTATTTTTAGTTCTGAGGTCACTGTCCATGTGGTTTTTGGTAAGTCACTTGAGTTGTCTGCCTCTCAGCTTTCTTCTCCACAAAATGAGAGGTTGGACAAGATGAATTCTAAACTTCCATTCTGCAGAGCTGTGCTAAGATTACAGTTCACTCTCTCCAGTGGCTTTTCCTCTCCCTTGTCAATGTTTATTTCTAGATGATACTGCAGAGTATGCTGAGAGGTTTGTGGACGAAAATGAGGGATACCCCATAGATCTTCAAGATTTTTCTTCAGTTAGCAATCCACATGTCAGAAAGCATTTTCCAGAGACTTGGATTTGGCTAGATGACCACATTGGGTAAAGATTTATAAAGCTCTCTGTCCACTTATATTTTTGCTTACTGTATGTACTGAATAAGTTTTTTTCTACTTTCTTATGTGTTTTAAATACAAACATAGTGTATTGATGAACTAAGTCGGTCAAGGGCTTTTGGTTTAGAATAATGTTGATTGATGCTACCTATAATATTTAGTACCATCAAGGAACAGTTGAACCTTTTAAAAGTCAAAGTTGATTTTAACTTCACTGAAGTCTCCTGGCTCTTGTTGGAGAAAAGTACTTAACAACACTGACAGGGATATAGGAAAAAAATTTCTCTGAAAAAATGAGAGCAGAAAATTGGAGAAAAATCTTGAAAATATGTATTCTCTTTAAAATGTTTGTAAACTATAGTAGTCAACTGAGAAGATGTAAACCTTGTAGACTTTATTGGAGTGTGTAGGAATATGACATTTTAAAGTATTTTAAATATTGTATTCATTATTTTTATGTATATGAGTGTATTGCCTATATATATGTAAGTGCACCTGTGTTGTGCAGTACCCAAGGGAATCAGAAGAAGGTGTTGGATCCCCTGGATCTGGAGTGCTGGGAACTGAGTGCTCCTAACCGTTCAGACATCTCTCCAACCCCTTATAAACGATTTTTTGAGAAATTAAGATGTGCTTTTTTTATGCTGAGTGATTATAAAATTAGATATGTAAATGGTATGGAAAATTAAAATTCTTCTAAAACTTGTGTAGGCTATATTGGCTTATTTTGAAGTATGTGAATTCTTGTTTTTATAATTTCTATATTTACCTTAACTTTAGATCCAATATTCACCAAGACTATGATGTTATTGTTCCTGATTCTATTACTTCTTGGGTCGCTTCTGCTTTTGTGATCTCAGAAGACTTAGGCTTTGGACTAACAACTGCTCCAATAGAGGTAGATTATTGAAGGGCTGCTCTCTAATGTTTAGTACTAGAAAGCCAAGAAAATGATTGCTTATCAATTGCTGTGTTTCCCAAACTTTACAGATTATTTGGCTTTATGTTTTTGCTTTTCTACATTAATGTAAAAGAAATAATTATGATTATTATCATCATAATTGTGTGTGTGTGTTTGTGCACACGTGTGTGACAGTGTGCATGTGGAAGTCAGAGGACAACCTTGTGGAGTCAGTTCTCTTTATCTCTTTATCTCTTTATCTCTTTATATGAGTTCTGAGGATTAAACTCAGGTTGTCAGACTTGTGTAGCAAGTGGCTTTACCTACTGAGCCATTTTGCTGGCCCTGAGTTAAATTTTTGAATCTGAGGTATATTAACTTGCTAGATTTGGTTATGAAGTTTACTGTTGATTTGATGTAACAACTTCCAATCAAATCACCAGATTACTTTAAAGATGAGCATAACTTCTCAAGGTGTCTCCTAGCCTGCATTCCTGCAAGATTATAGTCAAATTTTATCACATCTTGTTTTCAGTTACTAAGGGGAATATAAAGACCATAAATGGGCTTAGATCAACACCTGTCACTTCTGTTATACCCGAAACCTTCTATTTACAGCAGATAATTGTATTGCTTCTTACCATCCCTAAGTGAAAGTAATAGAAAAGAAAATATGCATACATATATAATTTCCAAAATAGTATATAAGTAAAAAAAGGTAAAATGAAGGAAAATACTGTAAATAACATAATACATATTTTAATATGTAAGTGATCAGGCACTGCTATGCTAGAAGACAGAGTGACACACGTAAATGTTTATAGCATGCTTAAAATCTCCGTGTGTTTTAGAGTTAGAAGTGCAGGTTTATATGCATATATTATTTTAGTAACTTAAAAATCTTGAATGCCTATGGCGGTATGAACAACTTGTAGCAAGATTTTAAACAAAATAAGGCACAGTCTCCTTTGGGTCATAAAACAGTTACATTCGTGAAAAATTCAGTGTGTATTGAAAAGTGCTTTGGGTTTATGTGGTAGATACTTGGGTCATTTTAAACAGGTAGTTTATTTATGTGAACATCTAAACAAATATCCCATATGTATAGGTACCCATATGGAATCTCAAATTATTTGATCTGTGGGGGTCTAATACATCCAGCAACAAAGATATATTCTATGTCCTAAATAATAAACCATATGCTAATAATCAAAAACACCAAGAATTATGAGAGATACGAGTAAATTCTTGATTGGTTCAATCCTGACTACTGACAACTCATCAAGTGTCCATTGTGCCATTCAGTCACTGTGAGAGTCTAAGATGTTTATTCTACAAATGCTTGGGAGGCAGAGGCAGGCGGATCTTTGTGAGTTCAAGGCCAGCCTGGTCTACAGAGTGAGTTCCAGGACAGCTGGGACTACAGGAAGACCCTGTCTCAAAAAGACCAAAAAAAAAAAAATGCCCTTGAAAACCTTGAAGGCACTACTAACATTTTGACATTGTGTGAAGCATTGTCATCCACCAAGAAATGTGCAGTTGAGTTTCAAAGAATAAATACCTCAATTGGGTGCAGTAGTGCACACCTTTAGTCCCAGCACTTAGGAGGCAGAGGAAGGTGGATTTCTGTGAGATTGAGGCCGGCCTGGTCTACATAGCAAGTTGTACATCTGGTGGGACTACACGAAGACCCTGTCTCAAAAAGACAAAAAAAAAATTCTAAAAAACTTTCACTGTTTTAAGTAAGTTTGTGATTTTGTATTGGACCACATTCATAGTTGCCTTTGGCTGCATGTTGCCCACAGGACCATGGTTGGGCCATGCCTGGTAGAGGTACTCACTGCTACCTGTGTGACCACTGGCTTAAAGTAAACCAGGCCTAGTCTCAGGCAGGGGAGGGGCTGGCCTCTCCTGTATGTCTTAGCTAACAGTTTCAGAGTTGGGTCACCTAGGAGAGGCAGGTAAGTGTATGTACACACAAACACATGTAAGAAGAGAGTAAGCCATGAAATTTCCCCCACTTTGGTCTAAAATAGGCATGGTTCGATTAGACAGTGACTTCTAAATAATAGTTTTATTTATTATTTTTATGTGTATGAGTGCCTTGCTTGCATGTGTGTAAATACCCCTGTGTCCTGCAATGCCTGAGGAGGTCAGAAGAGGGTTGGAGTTACAATTGTTAGCTGGCATTGGGTGCTGGGAATTGAACCCGGGTCCTCTGCAAGAGCAACCAGTGCTTTTAACCACTGAGCTCCTCTCCAACCCCTGGAAAGTGGCTTTTAAAGCAGTCAATGCAGTGTAACTGAGGGGCAACCTGTTTTGGTATCAGACAGGACTGGATGGAGTTAGTAGTTACAGAGATTTCTGCACATCAGTTTTTTAAAACATAAAGTAGGGGTATAAAATTAGGGGTATAATGAATACAGTATATGAAGCGCTTAGAGCCTATTAGGTACTTAATGCAGTACAGGTATTATTATGTTAAAAATCAAGTCATTTGGTGTGAGTTGTTTGCTTTATGTTGATGGACAAGTGGACCTGTCTAGGTATTGTAGACTTCATAGGCTGTGTGAGAATTGCTCTTAGTTGTATACATTGTGAAAAACCACATCTTTTTTTTCTGAATAAAAATACATATTAATTGTGTTCTTTCTAGCTACGGGCCTTCCAACCATTTTTCATTTTTTTGAATCTTCCCTACTCTGTTATCAGAGGTGAAAAATTTGCTTTGGAAGTAACCATATTCAACTATTTGAAAGATGACACTGAGGTATGTATTCAAGGATTTGTCAGTCATCTACACCAGGATTGTCTGGGCTATGCAGCACTTGGCGTCAGACTGCTAAGCTTTTTATCACTAAGCTTTTTATCGTTTGTCATCTTAACGTTGTTTTGGGTTGCATATGTTTTTATTGGTTTTAGCCTTTCAACTTATTAATTTTAAGTTCTTAAAAATTTTTCGATCTCCAGCACCCATATGGCGGCTGAGAACTCTTTAACTCCAGTTCCAGGGGAATCCAACACTCTCTTCTGACCTCCGAGGCATTGCACGACACGGGTGCACCAACCTACATGCAGACAGTACATTCATACACATACAAGAATAAATAAAAAAATTAAAAAAAATTTGATTTTCTCTTTGACAATTTCATACTTGTGAGTAATACATTGTGGCCACTCCCGCCCCCATTATTGCTCGCCCACTCTCATCTCCCCCCTCCCAACAGGTCCTTCTCCCACTTTCATGTCTTTTTGTTTTGCTTTGGCTTTTGGTTTGTGACCCTTTGCCTTTAGCATGCATTTGGGCTCTCTACTGAAGTGTGAGCAGTTTACAACACTAAAGACACTGGCTGTCCTTCCTCAGGCAGTCATCAATTGCCAAGAGCTCTTTGGGGAGGGGCTGGGACCCATGAGCCCCTCCCCCTTCCGTAACTGAGTAGTGTGGGCCCAGTCTTGTGCCAGCCTTTCGTAGGCAACTACAGCTGCTATGAGTTCATGAGTACAGTGACCATGCCCTGCCCAGAAGACAGAATCTCACAGCCACCCCCTCTATCAACCAGTGCTTACATTCTTTTGACCCCCTCTTCCTCCATATTCCGTGAGGTTTTGAGGGGCAGTATGGATGACTCTTTTGGGTTGACTGTTCAACGGTCACTTATTCTCATTACCTTGACCAGCTAGCTTGAGTCTCTGCATTGACCACTGTTTGCTGCTCTGACCAGGCTGAGGGCAGCAGCACTGGTCTCTGGGTAGGTTCACCCTTAGAACCTATGACTTATTCAGCCCTGGGCCTTTGAGCAGGTCCGCAGAAGCAGGCATGATTCACTCCTGTGGAGAGAGCCTCAGTAGCAATCAGAAAACAGTTGACTATCATCATAACTGTCATGCCACCGGTGCTCCAATGGGCATAACTTGCTTGGCAAATCGGCGTTGAAGCATGTATTATCCACATCTGGGTAACACAGTTGGCAGATTTTTTTCTTCCCCAATTGTCTACATAGCAGCTTTTAGCATTATGGGGTCTGGCCAGCAG
Source organism: Rhizomys pruinosus (assembly GCA_009823505.1). Taxonomy (NCBI): domain Eukaryota; kingdom Metazoa; phylum Chordata; class Mammalia; order Rodentia; family Spalacidae; genus Rhizomys; species Rhizomys pruinosus. Next base: position 858,150 of record VZQC01011008.1, on the reverse strand, counting down.
GGAGGAAGCTTCTGGCTCAGTTCCAGCATTTCTGTATGCCTTTTAAACATTTTTAAAATTATTTTTTATGTGTATGAGTGTACTGTCTGCATGTAGGTTGGTGCACCCATGTTGTGCAATGCCGTGGAGGTCAGAGGAGGGTGTTGGATTACCCTGGAACTAGAGTCAAAGATGGTTCTTAGCCGTCATGTGGGTGCTGGGAATCGAACCCGGGTCCTCTGCAAGAGCAGTCGGTGCTCTTAACTGCTGAGCCATCTCTCCAGCCCTCTGTATGTTTTATAACCAGTGTATGATATCTTCAGCAATAGAGTTATCATCTGGTTTTAGTAGGCAACAAGACAGTGGTGATACCTTCCCTGACCAACAACTCCTAGGGAGGTATCACGCATCTGGAATTCCTCCAAGCATTTTTTTTTTTTTTTGTCTTTTCGAGATAGGGTCTCCCTGTAGCCCCAGCTGTCCTGGAACTCACTCTGTAGAGCAGGCTGGCCTTGAACTCACAAAGATCCTCCAAGCATTTTATACATTTCCTGGGAATGAAAATAGATGTACTTTGTCAGCGATTTCTTCTGCCTGTTTGTCTCTGGGTCTATCAGTACATCCGGACATTCTCTTGGCTCCCTAGCATAGATCCTCCTGGTTAGCCGGGGAACTTCCCTGTGGTCATGGGCTTGTCTTTCTCTTTCACCCTCCTGCATTTCTCCCTGGCCCTCTATATCTAGAATGCTTCTTTGCTTATCCACATTTTGTATCCATTGCAGTTGGCAAGAATTTCTTCTCTTCAGGACTTGGCTTGCAGCCAGGATTCATTTCCCAAAGAACCTTACCCACTCTGTTATGTTTGTAGTCCCCATGGTTATTCAGGACAGTATATTTCCAAGGATTTATGTTGTGAGTCAGTTCCCTGGAAGGCAGGGATTAGAACCAGTGTTTATGTTGTGTCTATAGTGGTGATAGAGTAGTAAAGCAAGTGCTGTTAATTTTATTGTGTGAAATACCATCATTAAAGTACATAACTACATAGTAAAAAATTTAAAAATATTTGAATTACTGAGTACTTTTTGGTTTTAGAAATTGAATAAACACACAATCTACCACTGAGCTATATGCTCAAGTTCCAGCCTTTTATTTTATTTTTATTTTTTGTTGTCTTTTTTTGAGACAAGGTCTTCCTGTAACCCTAGCTGGTCTCTAACTTGCTATGTAGTCCAGGCTGGCCTTGATCTCACAAGAGATCCACCTGCCTCTGCCTCCTAAGTGCTGGGATTAAAGCCATGCACTACCACGCCTGGCTCTCAGCTTTTTATTTTATAACTATACTTTTAAATGTGGTTGGAATAGTAAAGTGTAATAAACAGAGGATCCAATCATATGGACTATAATATCTAATCTGCTACTTCTTAGCAAATAACTTCATAACTTAATTGTGGTTTCCTTACTTATTAGCAAATAACTTCATAATAACTACTTATTAGCAAATAACTTCATAACTTAATTGTAGTTTCATAACTTAATTGTAGTTTCCCATAATGGGAATCATTATGTAAACAGAAATTACTATTGAAAAGTAAGAAAATAAACTGGAAAGTTTTAAACTGTAAGGCTTATGCTGGTTGTACTGGTGCATACCTATAATCCTACTACTTAGGAGGCAGAAGCAGGAGATTGCTGCATGTTTGAGGCTAGCCTGGTTTACATAGTGAGTTCAAAGCCAGCTAGGGCTACACAGCAAGTCTTTCCTTCTCTCTCTCTCTCTCTCTCTCTCTCTCTCTCTCTCTCTCACACACACACACACACACACACACACACACACACACACACATACACACAGTAAGACCTGGAACAGTACTACTTGATGAGAGGAACAACTTCAACATATATTAAAAGTTTGCAATTGCTGTACATGTTGGTGCATGCCTTTAATTTCAGCATTCAGGAGGCAGAGGCAGGTGGTTCTCTGAGTTCAAGGCCAGACTGGTCTACAATAGTGAGTTCTGCCAGCTAGGGCTTCAGGGAGAACCTGTCTCAAAAAAAAAGTTTGCAACTAAGATATGCTTCAGGACTAATGTCTGAGCCACACTTTTCTTGGAATAATTTTTGCAGGGGCTGTCAATGGTTGCAGGGACTCTCAATGGATAGGACAGTTTTTAACTTGTCTCGTGCTTCCATACTGGGACCTGGGTCTCTTAGGATCACTGTTAAATTAGGCTGGTGGTGAGACTAATAAATGAAATATTTGTGTGTGTGTGTGTGTGTTCAGCTTGACTATTCCATGGCTTTGTGAAATGTGAGAATTTAGTGTCAGTAAAAGGACTGGACAGGAAGCCAGGGGTGCTTTTCCTCAGATGCATCTTGAGGTAGAAGAGAAAATTATCTAATAAATCCTGTCTCCCTGATAACACTTTTTCCTCTTCTTGGTCAAATTTTGCCTCATTTTTCTCTCATCTTAAGTTGCACAGATGTAATAGCACTTAAAACAGTGATAAGAAAACACTTTACTAGATGCAAAAGGACCCTGCACGATGCCGAAGACCTGACGTTAACGTGGGGGGGATGTATTGAGACCGCACATCAAGGGTACAGATGCCTCTGGAATGCCAGAGAGTTCCCAAAGGCCACTAAACAAATAAGCAAATACGGTCTCCTTGAGTCAAGCACCAGCTACACCTCTTGAGTCAAGCACCAGCTACACTTCACCTGCCTGGAAATACTTGCAGCAGAGGCAGCCATGTTGCCTTTATACCCAAATCTAATTGGCTGTTTGCTCATTCTCCTTGGGGAATAACCCATGGCTGATGCCACAAGTCCTACATCCTCTACAGGTTAGGAAGGATGTTGCATAAGCCACAGTAAGATCCTGTTATATTTATCAGGGGTAAAAATATAATTCATAAATTAACATATCATCCAAAACATATGTGTCTATGCCAAAGTAAACCTACCATAACTATTTAGTGCGCTTAATACCTATATATCTAATTGCGGTGTGCTTCATTAGTAGGATCGAAAGGGTTACTCCTGAACAAACTGTCAACCCATTGAAGGGGAAACAAGCCAGGAATGACCAGAATCCAATTCAACAGCTCCAGAGAGAGAGGACAGTTTTACTTCTCATCCACCTGGTGCCCCTTTTTCTAAGCCTAGGGAACAATCTCGGAAGAGGGGGCGTGGTAAAATGTAAAGCTGCCGAATGGGCGGTGAACGGTGAAACTACACAGCGATGTAGTCTGGACACTCTATTGATCAACTTGATTGAAAACAAACAACCTGTCAACCTCCACTGAATGTGGGATGTGGGGGTTGGGCACAACAGCCTACAGATTGGTTTTGCACGAAGATGCATACTCATGGATTATCACTTATAGCTAAAAAAATGAAAAAAAATAAAACCTGAAAGATGCAGACAGTTTATGTCAGAATACATGATCTGGGATGGGGTGGGGGGCTGGGGGGAAGTGAAAGGGAAATATGCCTGTCTGAATGGAAAATGATGTATAAAAGCACAATAGCCATCAATAAAAAATTAAAAAAAAAAAAACAAAAAAAAAAAAAAAGAAAGAAAACACTTTACTAAAGAGCTGTTGATTTCTATTTTTTCCCTTCTAGGTTATGATAGATATTGAGGAAAGTGACAACTTTGATATTTTAATGACTTCAAATGAAATGAATTCCACAGGAACCGACCAGACAGTTCTGGTTCCCAGCGAGGATGGGGTAACTGTTCTTTTCCCTATCAAGCCAAAACATCTGGGAGAAATTCCCATCACAGTCAAAGCTTTCTCATCCTCTGCTTCAGATGCTGTCACTCAGACGGTTGTAGTGAAGGTAAATATTTGCAGTCTTAGATAAACTAAATGGAAATACAGCACATAATTGAAAAGCAAACAGAAGATGGTTTTCTTCTGCTAAGTTCATTGATAATCTTAAGATGTCCTCTCCTTCATCCTCCTGGGATGTTGGGTTTCCCTTGCCTCTGTGTAAAAATGCAACCCATATACCTTGTAGAATAAATGCCAGTTTCCTTTTTAAGTTTGATCAGAAGCATGACCTTAAGGCCTATAAAGTATTTTTATAGTCATTTATATCTACAAACTGTGTTATGGTCAAGTTGATAGGTAGAATGAACATGTCAGAGTTCCTCAGAGAAGACTTTGTGTACTTTTTTGGGAGACTTTCTGCATAAAAAGAGAGCCAGCATAGTGGAGAAGCCTCTTCTTCTGGGATGAGATTGCCTTGGGTTTGATCTCTGCCCTATTAAATGTGATTTCAGTTAAGGTACTTAGTGCTTCTAAGTGCTTCTAACAATAGAACCTAATTGAGACAGGTTTCTTTGTCACATTTTCATCTTCTCCTTTGTAATTTTTAGTGCCATTCCATGAAATGTTTTCTCAGTTTAAGTAGACATGAAATGCTTAGCACATTGGAAGTCAGTTTATACCCAAAATACAGCCATAGCAGGCTACATGTCATCATACCTGCTTATGGTCTCTCTTAACAGATAATAGACATGTTAATTGTGTCCTTTATTAAACAGGCTGAAGGAATAGAAAAATCATATTCACAATCCATCTTATTTGATTTGACTGATGACATAGAAGTAACTACTGTGAAAACTTTGAGTTTCTTTTTTCCTCCTGACACAGTCAATGGCAGTGAAAAAGTTCAGATCACAGCAATTGGTAAGATAAGTGTGTATCACTATTCCCTTAATTTGTATATGATACTATATTTCTTACCTAGTTAGAGAGATATTGTTAAGTCTTTATGGTGTTAGGACTCAAGATACTTTTTCAGAGTTCTTTTACATCTTGCCCATAGATGTTATGGCTTAGATTGTAACTCCAAGCAGCTAGCCCATTTGTAAAAGACTTTATTTGGAACCCTACCTATAATTCTTAAGAAGTTTTCTACTTAGGACAATAAATTCTGAGTTACTGTCTGTTGCAATGTGGGGATACTGGGGGCATGTAGTGTACACACTGGGGGATGAGCTGCACATATACCATAACACAGATGTGCACACACGTAATACATGCATGCATGCTCAGCTACAAAGAGGGAAGCCTTGCATTTTAAGTGTGCACCACTACTCTTCCTTAGGAATGAGTCCCTCTATGATCACAGAAATTCTTGGAGCTTTAATTTTTATGCTTGATGTAAGCAGTGGATTTTCAAAAATTCACTATGGGGACTGGAGAGATGACTCAGCCATTAAGAACACTAACTGCTCTTTCAGAGAACCAGGGTTCAGTTCCCAGCACCCACATGGTGGCTCACAACTGCCCATAACTCCAGCTCCAGGAGATACAAGGCCCTCTTCTGGCCTCTGTGGGCCCCTTAGGCAGGCATGCATACATGCACATAAAAGTAAATATATTAAAAATGGCTGCATAGACAGAATATATGAATATCACCATCTTTCTTTGAACTGTCTCATTATGTCCCCTTTTTATTAAGACATATTTAATGTTTTAAAAAATATTATAGCCTGCAGTAGTAATAATATAACTTCTGTGTTTTCTTGTTAACTGATGACAGGCTTGTAGCTATAGCCTGTTTGTTTCTTTTTCTTTCTTTCTTTTTGTTTTTGTGCTCGTGTCTTTTAGGATCAGATTTTCACTGGGCAAACTCAGTGTGCTGTAGGTTTTCAAGATTAATTACACAGGACATTCTTTCTCCTACAGAACTGTGTCCCTATATCTGAATTTTTATTTCCTTTCCTGAGTCACAGTGTGAGAATGTAGGCAGAAGACTTAAGAATACGGCTTGTCACAGCTGGGCAAAACCCCAGCACAGAACTGCAGAAATGGGTAGCAGCACCCAATCTTGGCTGAATAAATATTGGCAGCTGATTGTGGTTGGGTGAGGAAGACTTGGCCTTCTTCAGGAATGGACTCTTCATAGGCTGACTAGAGCTCAGGGGATGAGCTGGCTCTGAGGAGTGGGCGGGGAGAGAAGTTTGGCTCAATGGACCCTAACACATGATGGTGGGTGGGCTGTGGGAGGGTGCCAAGGGAGAAGCAAGTATTAAAGCGATTAAGATTGATTGAAAAATTATGTATGAAATATCAAGATTCAATAAAAACTGAAAACATAAAAAAGAATATGGCTTGCTTAACTTTATATTAATACCTTTGAAGAATATTCCCAAGCCATTTTGACTGTGAAATCTGTTGAAATATACTTAATAGATCTATGTTGTTGCTGAACAGAGCATTTTGAAAGGCACTGAAGTCTTTTGCTGTTTTAGAAAACAATCTCTTTTTAATTATTAACAGCTTGGGGTAAAGTTCTGCTTATCTGAAGAATACTAATGGCAACATATTTTTCATCAGTGATTGTTCTTAATGGTCAATTCCTGACATTTTTTGTGTAAGATTTAGAGGAAAACTTAAGTGTTTGCCCCATCTTTAACTGAGGCAGAAGCCTAATTTATCACAGAACCCATGTTAAGTTCCGTTGCGTTGTTGTTTTTCTGACCGTTTCTACTCTGCCCTCCCCTTCTCTATGGGAGGTGTCTCTANTGAAGTGGAGTCTGCTGCCAGCAGGTAAGAGTGCCGAGCGTTCGCAAATGAACCTAGTGTTTTGTGCTTCCAGGAGATATTCTTGGTCCTTCTATCAACGGCTTAGCCTCACTTATTCGGATGCCTTATGGCTGTGGAGAACAGAACATGATAAATTTTGCTCCAAATATTTATATTTTGGATTATCTGACTAAACAGAAACAGCTGACAGATAATTTAAAAAAAAAAGCCCTTTCATATATGAGGGAAGGTAAGCAGTAGATAAGCTTTTATTTGTTAAGAGGTTTGTGTTATTTGTTCTGGTCTGCCCTCCCTAGTCATGTTTCAGAGCCTAGCTTTTGTCTCGTGTATGATGGGACTGGATGATGTTGAGGTGGGGTAGAAGGAAACTGTTGCTGTCTTCCTGTAGTCAACTGTTCATTACCTGCTGCTAAGGGCGAGTAGTAGTAAAGGTCTGTAGTTCATTCAGGCTAGCCTCAAACTCCTGGGTAGCTGAGGCTGGCTTTGAACTCCCTGTTCTCCTGCCCCTGAGTGCTGAGCTTGGACGTGTGTGGCACCATACACATATCACTATGGTGTATCTCTTATGCTAAGATCGTTGTAGTGTGGAGGAAACAGGAGTCTTTTTAAGAAATTCACTGTCGGGGGCTGGAGGAGATGACTTAGCAGTTAAGAGCACTGACTGGTCTTGCAGAGGACCCGGGTTCAATTCCCAGCACCCACATGGTGGCTAAGAACCATCTTAAGCTGGGTGTGGGGGCGCACGCCTTTGATCTCAGTCCTCTGGAGGCAGAGGCAGGCAGATCTCTGTGAGTTCAAGGCCAGCCTGGTCTACAGAGTGAGTTCCAGAACAGCTGGGGCTATAAGAGACCCTGCCTCAAAAATAAATAAATAAATAAATAAATAAATAAATAAATAAATAAATAAAAAAAAATAAATAAATAAATATCCTTAAAAAAAAAAGAAATTCACTGTCAATGTTATGTTATGGGGACCTTTGTGGTGCTAAAAATGTCCAGCAGATGAAGGAGAGAGCACTGTGTGTGTGGGAGGTGGATGCTGGCTCTTCAGAAAGTCCACAGAGGTGCTGATTTTTTGATTCTCTGAGCCATTGAGACTATTCAGACAACATATGCGTTGGCTATTTGTTAATAGCAAAGTTACATGGATTGTGTGATTATGTGGCAGGCAATGTTCTAACCCCTTTGCATCCAGTATCCCAGTGTTCACAGTGAGTATTAATGTGATCAATTTTTGTAGAGTAGGATGGTGACACACAGAAAAGTTACATAGCTTCCCCAGGATCATAGCAAGTTCATGGTTACTTGGGATTTGGACCAAATATCTGGGTCCACAGTTCTTGCTCTCAACATCCATACTAAGAAAAAAATGAAGAGTGGTCAACTATTTTTAATAATACTAAAAAAATGCAAATTTTTTTAAAATACTGCAAAAGCCGACCCTAAAATAGTAATCTCAACTTTGCATTTGCCTGTAGTACTTGTCTGATATGTGCTATATGTAAAACTCATGAAGATTTGAAAGAAACACTTCAAAATAACTGGGAAACATTTCCCAAGCATAATGTAGGAATGTTTAGTTCATTTTAAAAATTTTTTTAATTTTATATTTATGTGTATGAGTGTTACTGTCTGCATGTATGTAGGTGCACCCTGTGCAAAGACTGCGGAGGTCAGAAGAGGGCATCAGGTTCCCCTGGAACTGGAGTTAAAGACTGTTCTTAGCTGCCATGTGGGTGCTGGGAATTGAATCCAGATCCTCTGCAAGAGCAGTCAGTACTCTTAATCGCTGAGCCATCTCTCTAGCCTCAGTTCAATATATTTTAGTTCCTGTTTTTTTTTTTTTAAAAGAGTGAATGGATTAAAAGCAAAAGGAGGCACACTGCTAGCTTTTATTACCGCATTTTCATAGACAATTTGAAAAGCTTAAGTAACAACATTATTTTGAAACTAACTTTTCTTTGAGATTCTCTCAATATATAGAAACCTGTTTATCCCAAACTAAAGTCTATGTAGTAACAGTAATGGCAGCCAACCCTTTTAAAAACCTTATGTTTCATTTAATTCTCACAAAATTAAAGGTGGTAGGTGCACTACTATCTGCATTTTCTAGAAGAGGAAATTGAGGCCCAGGGAGGTACCATGAGCCATGGAAATCTGGGGAACGGGCTGCAGAATCTTTGAATCCATGGAGTCTCATTTGCCATTTTCTTGGGTTGTTAGAAGCCATGGGTTAATAGATGAAAATCCAGAGCTAGGCCAAGATAACTTGAGTTCACCAACATGTAGCTAGTTTTAGTGGGGGTTCTTGATAAAACAGTAGGGGAGAAATGTGGGTTTCTTGAGGGGAGGAAGTACAAAGGTTAGAATCTAGCCTTGAGTTAGACCAGTGTGAGCTGCAAGGTGGATGAGCTGACGTCAGTGTGGAAGGTCCTTATGAATGGGATGGTTACAGATAGAGCCTGAGGAGGCCAAAGGGCTATGCAAGGAACAAGGCAGTGCATGGGAAGAGAAGGCAAAGGGGACCAGGGCTTGGATCAGGGCTGAGCATAACCTGAGTTCGGGTGAGGAAGAGGATGGGTATAATTTTCCTCACATTAGGAACACCTATGATGCTGACTTTCTATCCAGATCGAAAACCCAGAAACTGATAAGAGCTTTCCAAGAAATTCTCAAAGGTCTAGTACTTTATTTTATTTATATTTTATTTTTGTTTTTTTTTTTTTATCTCCCTGTAACCCCAGCTGGCCTAGAACTCACAGAGATCTACCTGCCTTTGCCTCTCAAGTGTTGGGATTAAAGCATGTGTCATCATGCCTGGCTACTTCTTATTTTTTATATAGGGCTACTGATTTAAAAATACTGTTGGGGATTTAGAAGTTGGGGATTTAGCTCAGTGGTAGAACTGGCCAGCATAGGGCCTGGGGTGTAGTCTTTAGCTCTGGGGGATGGGCAAAAAAGACAACAAAAGACACCCCCAAATACCATTCTTTATGCACATATCTTTGTAAATTATATTTTAATTGATACACACAGGAATGATTCTTTTGAAAATTCTGTTATAATTAGATTTAGGAAGGGGTCATCACCACTGTCTGTGGTAGGCTGTGTGGTATACTGATCTTTACACACGGCGTAATAGTGATTGTAAGGACATGAGCTGAATGTATGTAGGAGTGTTATAATTTAACTTTGTACCTTTTGAAAACAAGGTTCCAGTTTGTGCTTAAGATTTATTTGTCTGCTTCCAACTAGAAGGTACATAGGAATTAGATAAGCATTTCATAATTTGCTATACATTCATTGTAATATTAAACAATTTTTAAAAATTATACTTATTACTTTATGTGTGTGTGTGTGTGTGTGTGTGTGTGTGATTGTGGCACACATGAGGAAGTTTGAGGACAACTTGGGAGAGTTAGTTCTTTCCTTCACCATGTGGTTCTGGTGATTGAACTCAGATCGTAAAGGCTTAGTGGCAAGCCCTTTTTCCCTCTGCGCCACTTCGGCAGCCCCCACTATGATATTTTAATAAAGGAACATGTAATAAAATGCCACAGAATCCCATATATGTTTTTTCTTTTGTTTGAAATTTTTATATGTTTCATACATAATTTTTCAGTCTTAATCACCTTTATACCTGTCTTCTCCTATGGCACCTTCCCACAGCCTCCCTCCCCCAAACCTCTGCGAGGTTCACACCTTCTGTCATTTGTGCTAGGGTCCATTGCACCAAACTATTCTCCCCACCCACTCCTCAGTGCCAGCCCATCTCCTGAGCTCTGTACCTTCTCTGGAGTCCTTTCCTAAAGAAGGCCAGGTCTTCCTCATTGGCCCACCATCAGCTGCTAATATTTTTTCAGCAAGGTTGGGCTCTGCTGCCTATTTCTGTAATTTTGTGCAAGGTTTTTGTTCAGCTGGGCTTGCCTGGGTCTTGTGCATGCTGACACCAATGCTGTAGGTTCATGTGAACAGCTCCAGGACCTTGTAGCATTCATTTCTGTGTGTGCTTTATGAACTATAATTTTGTCTAATCAATATTAATACTTTAAATCTATTTTAGGTGGCTTGAACCATTTAAAGAAGGACTCATTCCGTGAAGACGACATGACCTTTTGCATTAAATACTTTGTAAAGATCTTGAAATCTCAGAAGTTCTCAAATCCAGTCTTTGTTGTCCCCCCCCCAGCAGCACTGGTCAGTCCTGAAGACCAGTCCTGGCCAGGGAACTGTCCAAACTAGTTTTTTAAAGCCAGCTAGGGATATAAGGGGGTGGCATGAGGAAGACCCTGGCTTTGATTCCCTGCTTAGAAACAAAAGGATTCAATGCCTTCCCGCACATTTATTGGTTGTCAGAGGTGCACAATGACAATAAGGAAAGAAATCTTTGGTTTCCACAATGTTGACTTTGACTGCTGTCACCCATTGAGGCAGAGGGGCTCCACGTCCTGGTCCTTACCCTGGGGCTGTTTCCTCGGCCTCCCAAGAACCTGTTTTCCCATCTGTAAGATGAAGGAATAAAAGACCTCATGGCCTGGTTGCTTGGAGCATGGTACTTCTAGAAACAGATACATTCTTCTGTGCATTGCTAAATCCATTGCTGCCCACCTGGAACAATGCTCGACTTCCTTCACAGTCTTCCCATGTGTGTTCAGTCCTCTCTGTAGATTATGAAAGGATTTTCTAAAAATATCTAGCATGCCTGAACTCCTCTAGTAGTTGTTGGCCTCTCAAGACCCGAGTGAACTTCAGCCTCCATGGAGCTGTTTTGATTTCCTTCTGCCTCCACCTGGCGGTGCCATGGGCTGCTGGGTGTCGAGCTCCCCTCTCCCCCAGTGGAGTTCTCTCTCTTCAGATCTGGCTTCTTTCCATTACTCCGGTGACTTTCTCAGAATAGCCTTCCTTGACCATTTAGTGACACCTTCATTACACTGTTTTGCATTCTTTACTTAATATCATTTAAGCTGGGCCTGATTGGTGTCCATCTCCTGCACATAGAGGGGAACACTGTGTTTAATCTCTTCCCCATGCCACTGTCTGGGCACTACAGTGTGTTGACTGGGTGAATGGATGATCAATATTAACTTCTTTGGGTATTAGGTAGTCTCACTGTGGAGGTCAGGCCTGGAGGAGGGCCGAGGATCTCACACAATGTAGCACTTGTAACACTCGCATGTTCTATCTGGCCCGGCCTACTCTTCCTGGCCAGGAAATGTGACCAGTGTTTCCTCTGGTGTCCTTTGAGCTGGGGGAGTGGCTGGTAAGTCAGCAGAGTGGAGTTCCTCTAAGAACGTCATCTGGCATGTGGAACCAGATTCCATCTAAACAGAACTTCAGTGTGAAATCAGTGTCTCATTTCAGAAACTGTCTTCTCTTTTTGCCATTACATTTGCTTAACTCCTTTAAATAGGTAGTAGTTGTTTTTATTTTTTAAAGAAATTAAAGTGGTTTTGGTGTGAGTCATGATTGTTTAAATGTCACTTAGGAAAAGCACATTGTTTTACTAAATCTTGTTTGGTTCTGACCCTGTAACCTGTTGCTTTTGGTTAAAACAACGGCTACATCTTTGAATGAAGTATATTTTGCTGTCCAAAAAAGAAAAGCCAAACCATCAAAAGAAACTATTTCGGAGAAGGACTGGAAATCTTGAACCTGCTAAGACAAGGTTTAAACCACTTGTTTTCCTCAGACATTAAAACATTTTAGTTACATTATATTTTGTTTTTGTTATATGGGTGTGTATATGTGTTGGGTACATTGGGAAGGTCAGAGGACAATTTGGGTCTCTCCTGAGGACTAAATTCGGGGTCATCAGGCTTGGTGGCAAGTGCCTTTATCTGCTGAACAATCTTGCTATAGTCTTTTTCTTCAGATACTTAAATCATACTGCTTGCAGTTTATTTTCAAGTGAGACTCAGATTGAGTCTAGTTGAAAACACATGTTTTCTCTGTTGAGATAAAACAGGATCAAATTATATTCAGAGCGCCCCTCCCCTCTCTTCTCGTCCTTTTTCCCTTCTTTCCCTTCCTCTCAGAATTGAACCCAGGGCCACATGCATACAAGGAAGTGCTCTAATGCCAAGCTTCGTTCCACCCCAGTGTTTATTTTCTTTTACTTGTTTCTGAAGCTTATTTACCCTTTATTTGATAAAATTTGACTAGTTTATTTTCATGGTTAGTCCAAAGAAAATTCATGACTCAGAAAATTGTAGCTTCTCTGGCCATTGTAAACATTATCCTAACACTCCTGTAACATCTATATTCTATATTTCAATTTTCAGAATGTCTAATAATTCTGATTATATGATCACTTTCCAAACCAAGGAGCTAATGAATGTGTAGCACAGCAAACAGGAAAGTAATATTCTTCTTCTTCTTTTTTTTTTTGTATTTTTGAGATAGGGTCTCCCTTTAGTCCCAGCTGGCCTGGAGCTTCTGTGTCAACCGGCTGGCCTTGAACTCACAGAGATCCACTTGCTCTGCCTCCCAAGTGCTAGGATTAAAGGCGTGTGCCACCACGCCCGGCAAGGAAAGTAATATTCTTATTTTCTTTGAAAACTTTTGGAGAAAGCCAAATTTTTTATTTGCTCATCTATTGTAAGGAAAAAATATCCAACTTAGGTAACTACATTGGAATGAAGATTGCTGTATAAACAATAAACATTGTAGCCATGTCATCGATGTCTTTTTTTCTTTTGCCAATAGTGTAGAAATTGGACCTGATACGCTGGGATGCTTTGGAGAACAAGCAGCTAAGCATAGCTGGAGTAGGATGGTCCCAGGCCTATGAGCTCAGCTCTCTGACTAATTTTACGGTATCTCCTACTTAGAGCTACGGTTGTTGATATGATGTAGGGCTTGGCCAGGTATGGTTCTGCCCTATAGGTTAGGCCTCATTGAGGAACTCTCTTGTAGTGTTGGCGGCCCAGAACAGCCCATGCTCCCTCCTTCCCACCTCCTTTTCTCCTCTTCCTTCCTGGCCTCTCCTTCACTTTCTGTTGGATTGAATTTCAGTTCAACCCTGGCTATCTGGTGGATTTGTCCCGAATCATAAACAGAGACAGAATGTTTTAGTCTTTTCTGTTAATTTGTATATGGACAAGTAAGAAATGCTCTGTGACCCTTGATTGCCTTTGAAAATGAAGAGTATATATGTTATTATACAACAAAGTTATATAAATGAAACTTGATATAGTAAAAGCGGGGGACTCTAGTTTAGTGTAGAATGCCTTCTCTAGCATGGACAAAGCCCTGGGTTCCAGTCTTTAGTGCCCAACGAACCCAACCCAAACCCAAACATGCAAGCAAAAAACAAATTAACAACAAAATGATAAAATTAAAGCTGATGTGGTGTTAGTAATAAGTGATGCTCGTTATTTTCCGTTCTCATTTTGCTTTTTGAGTATAGAATATCAGTCTGCTCCTGAAAGTCAGAGTTAGTTTTAAAAGTGTATTCAAAGAACTTTCCTTTGTTAAGTCTTTATGGTGTTAGGACTCAAGATACTTTTTCAGAGTTCTTTTACATCTTGCCCATAGATGTTATGGCTTAGATTGTAACTCCAAGCAGCTAGCCCATTTGTAAAAGACTTTATTTGGAACCCTACCTATAATTCTTAAGAAGTTTTCTACTTAGGACAATAAATTCTGAGTTACTGTCTGTTGCAATGTGGGGATACTGGGGGCATGTAGTGTACACACTGGGGGATGAGCTGCACATATACCATAACACAGATGTGCACACACGTAATACATGCATGCATGCTCAGCTACAAAGAGGGAAGCCTTGCATTTTAAGTGTGCACCACTACTCTTCCTTAGGAATGAGTCCCTCTATGATCACAGAAATTCTTGGAGCTTTAATTTTTATGCTTGATGTAAGCAGTGGATTTTCAAAAATTCACTATGGGGACTGGAGAGATGACTCAGCCATTAAGAACACTAACTGCTCTTTCAGAGAACCAGGGTTCAGTTCCCAGCACCCACATGGTGGCTCACAACTGCCCATAACTCCAGCTCCAGGAGATACAAGGCCCTCTTCTGGCCTCTGTGGGCCCCTTAGGCAGGCATGCATACATGCACATAAAAGTAAATATATTAAAAATGGCTGCATAGACAGAATATATGAATATCACCATCTTTCTTTGAACTGTCTCATTATGTCCCCTTTTTATTAAGACATATTTAATGTTTTAAAAAATATTATAGCCTGCAGTAGTAATAATATAACTTCTGTGTTTTCTTGTTAACTGATGACAGGCTTGTAGCTATAGCCTGTTTGTTTCTTTTTCTTTCTTTCTTTTTGTTTTTGTGCTCGTGTCTTTTAGGATCAGATTTTCACTGGGCAAACTCAGTGTGCTGTAGGTTTTCAAGATTAATTACACAGGACATTCTTTCTCCTACAGAACTGTGTCCCTATATCTGAATTTTTATTTCCTTTCCTGAGTCACAGTGTGAGAATGTAGGCAGAAGACTCTTAAGAATACGGCTTGTCACAGCTGGGCAAAACCCCAGCACAGAACTGCAGAAATGGGTAGCAGCACCCAATCTTGGCTGAATAAATATTGGCAGCTGATTGTGGTTGGGTGAGGAAGACTTGGCCTTCTTCAGGAATGGACTCTTCATAGGCTGACTAGAGCTCAGGGGATGAGCTGGCTCTGAGGAGTGGGCGGGGAGAGAAGTTTGGCTCAATGGACCCTAACACATGATGGTGGGTGGGCTGTGGGAGGGTGCCAAGGGAGAAGCAAGTATTAAAGCGATTAAGATTGATTGAAAAATTATGTATGAAATATCAAGATTCAATAAAAACTGAAAACATAAAAAAGAATATGGCTTGCTTAACTTTATATTAATACCTTTGAAGAATATTCCCAAGCCATTTTGACTGTGAAATCTGTTGAAATATACTTAATAGATCTATGTTGTTGCTGAACAGAGCATTTTGAAAGGCACTGAAGTCTTTTGCTGTTTTAGAAAATAATCGCTTTTTAATTATTAACAGCTTGGGGTAAAGTTCTGCTTATCTGAAGAATACTAATGGCAACATATTTTTCATCAGTGATTGTTCTTAATGGTCAATTCCTGACATTTTTTGTGTAAGATTTAGAGGAAAACTTAAGTGTTTGCCCCATCTTTAACTGAGGCAGAAGCCTAATTTATCACAGAACCCATGTTAAGTTCCGTTGCGTTGTTGTTTTTCTGACCGTTTCTACTCTGCCCTCCCCTTCTCTATGGGAGGTGTCTCTATGAAGTGGAGTCTGCTGCCAGCAGGTAAGAGTGCCGAGCGTTCGCAAATGAACCTAGTGTTTTGTGCTTCCAGGAGATATTCTTGGTCCTTCTATCAACGGCTTAGCCTCACTTATTCGGATGCCTTATGGCTGTGGAGAACAGAACATGATAAATTTTGCTCCAAATATTTATATTTTGGATTATCTGACTAAACAGAAACAGCTGACAGATAATTTAAAAAAAAAAGCCCTTTCATATATGAGGGAAGGTAAGCAGTAGATAAGCTTTTATTTGTTAAGAGGTTTGTGTTATTTGCTGGTCATGCTCTCCCTAGGTCATGTTTCAGAATGCATAGCTTTTGTCTCTGTGTATGATGGGACTGGATGATGTTGAGGTGGGGTAGAAGGAAACTGTTGCTTGTCTTCCTGTAGTCAACTGTTCATTACCTGCTGCTAAGGTGGCAGTAGTAGTAAAGGTCTGTAGTTCATTCAGGCTAGCCTCAAACTCCTGGGTAGCTGAGGCTGGCTTTGAACTCCCTGTTCTCCTGCCCCTGAGTGCTGAGCTTGGACGTGTGTGGCACCATACACATATCACTATGGTGTATCTCTTATGCTAAGATCGTTGTAGTGTGGAGGAAACAGGAGTCTTTTTAAGAAATTCACTGTCGGGGGCTGGAGAGATGACTTAGCAGTTAAGAGCACTGACTGGTCTTGCAGAGGACCCGGGTTCAATTCCCAGCACCCACATGGTGGCTAAGAACCATCTTAAGCTGGGTGTGGGGGCGCACGCCTTTGATCTCAGTCCTCTGGAGGCAGAGGCAGGCAGATCTCTGTGAGTTCAAGGCCAGCCTGGTCTACAGAGTGAGTTCCAGAACAGCTAGGGCTATAAGAGACCCTGCCTCAAAAATAAATAAATAAATAAATAAATAAATAAATAAATAAATAAATAAATAAATAAATAAATAAGTAAACAAATATTTCCTTTAAAAAAAAAGAAATTCACTGTCAATGTTATGTTATGGGGACCTTTGTGGTGCTAAAAATGTCCAGCAGATGAAGGAGAGAGCACTGTGTGTGGGAGGTGGATGCTGGCTCTTCAGAAAGTCCACAGAGGTGCTGATTCTTTGATTCTCTGAGCCATTGAGACTATTCAGACAACATATGCGTTGGCTATTTGTTAATAGCAAAGTTAGCATGGATTGTGTGATTATGTGGCAGGCAATGTTCTAACCCCTTTGCATCCAGTATCCCAGTGTTCACAGTGAGTATTAATGTGATCGAATTTTTGTAGAGTAGGATGGTGACACACAGAAAAGTTACATAGCTTCCCCAGGATCATAGCAAGTTCATGGTTACTTGGGATTTGGACCAAATATCTGGGTCCACAGTTCTTGCTCTCAACATCCATACTAAGAAAAAAATGAAGAGTGGTCAACTATTTTTAATAATACTAAAAAATGCAAATTTTATTTTTTAAAATACTGCAAAAGCCGACCCTAAAATAGTAATCTCAACTTTGCATTTGCCTGTAGTACTTGTCTGATATGTGCTATATGTAAAACTCATGAAGATTTGAAAGAAACACTTCAAAATAACTGGGAAACATTTCCCAAGCATAATGTAGGAATGTTTAGTTCATTTAAAAAATTTTTTAATTTTTAATTTTATGTGTATGAGTGTACTGTCTGCATGTATGTAGGTGCACCCTTGTGCAAAGCTGCGGAGGTCAGAAGAGGGCATCAGGTTCCCCTGGAACTGGAGTTAAAGACTGTTCTTAGCTGCCATGTGGGTGCTGGGAATTGAATCCAGATCCTCTGCAAGAGCAGTCAGTACTCTTAATCGCTGAGCCATCTCTCTAGCCTCAGTTCAATATTTTTAGTTCCTGTTTTTTTTTTTTAAAAGAGTGAATGGATTAAAAGCAAAAGGAGGCACACTGCTAGCTTTTATTACCGCATTTTCATAGACAATTTGAAAAGCTTAAGTAACAACATTATTTTGAAACTAACTTTTCTTTGAGATTCTCTCAATATATAGAAACCTGTTTATCCCAAACTAAAGTCTATGTAGTAACAGTAATGGCAGCCAACCCTTTTAAAAACCTTATGTTTCATTTAATTCTCACAAAATTATAGGTGGTAGGTGCACTACTATCTGCATTTTCTAGAAGAGGAAATTGAGGCCCAGGGAGGTACCATGAGCCATGGAAATCTGGGGAACGGGCTGCAGAATCTTTGAATCCATGGAGTCTCATTTGCCATTTTCTTGGGTTGTTAGAAGCCATGGGTTAATAGATGAAAATCCAGAGCTAGGCCAAGATAACTTGAGTTCACCAACATGTAGCTAGTTTTAGTGGGGGTTCTTGATAAAACAGTAGGGGAGAAATGTGGGTTTCTTGAGGGGAGGAAGTACAAAGGTTAGAATCTAGCCTTGAGTTAGACCAGTGTGAGCTGCAAGGTGGATGAGCTGACGTCAGTGTGGAAGGTCCTTATGAATGGGATGGTTACAGATAGAGCCTGAGGAGGCCAAAGGGCTATGCAAGGAACAAGGCAGTGCATGGGAAGAGAAGGCAAAGGGGACCAGGGCTTGGATCAGGGCTGAGCATAACCTGAGTTCGGGTGAGGAAGAGGATGGGTATAATTTTCCTCACATTAGGAACACCTATGATGCTGACTTTCTATCCAGATCGAAAACCCAGAAACTGATAAGAGCTTTCCAAGAAATTCTCAAAGGTCTAGTACTTTATTTTATTTTATATTTTATTTTTGGTCTTTTTGAGACTTTGAGACAGGATCTCCCTGTAACCCCAGCTGGCCTAGAACTCACAGAGATCTACCTGCCTTTGCCTCTCAAGTGTTGGGATTAAAGTCATGTGTCATCATGCCTGGCTACTTCTTATTTTTTATATAGGGCTACTGATTTAAAAATACTGTTGGGGATTTAGAAGTTGGGGATTTAGCTCAGTGGTAGAACTGGCCAGCATAGGGCCTGGGGTGTAGTCTTTAGCTCTGGGGGGATGGGCAAAATGACAACAAAAGACACCCCCAAATACCATTCTTTATGCACATATCTTTGTAAATTATATTTTAATTGTATACACACAGGAATGATTCTTTTGAAAATTCTGTTATAATTAGATTTAGGAAGGGGTCATCACCACTGTCTGTGGTAGGCTGTGTGGTATACTGATCTTTACACACGGCGTAATAGTGATTGTAAGGACATGAGCTGAATGTATGTAGGAGTGTTATAATTTAACTTTGTACCTTTTGAAAACAAGGTTCCAGTTTGTGCTTAAGATTTATTTGTCTGCTTCCAACTAGAAGGTACATAGGAATTAGATAAGCATTTCATAATTTGCTATACATTCATTGTAATATTAAACAATTTTTAAAATTATACTTATTACTTATGTGTGTGTGTGTGTGTGTGTGTGTGTGTGTGTGTGTGTGTGATTGTGGCACACATGAGGAAGTTTGAGGACAACTTGGGAGAGTTAGTTCTTTCCTTCACCATGTGGGTTCTGGTGATTGAACTCAGATCGTAAAGGCTTAGTGGCAAGCCCTTTTTCCCTCTGCGCCACTTCGGCAGCCCCCACTATGATATTTTAATAAAGGAACATGTAATAAAATGCCACAGAATCCCATATATGTTTTTCTTTTTTGTTGAAATTTTTATATGTTTCATACATAATTTTTCAGTCTTAATCACCTTTATACCTGCTCTTCCCTAGGCACCTTCCCACAGCCTCCCTCCCCCAAACCTCTGGAGTTCACACCTTCTGTCATTTGTGCTAGGGTCCATTGCACCAAACTATTCTCCCCACCCACTCCTCAGTGCCAGCCCATCTCCTGAGCTCTAGTCAGCTTCTCTGGAGTCCCTTTCCTAAAGAAGGCCAGGTCTTCCTCATTGGCCCACCATCAGCTGCTAATATTTTTTCAGTCAAGGTTGGGCTCTGCTGCCTATTTCTGTAATTTTGTGCAAGGTTTTTGTTCAGCTGGGCTTGCCTGGGTCTTGTGCATGCTGACACCAATGCTGTAGGTTCATGTGAACAGCGTCCCAGGACCTTGTAGCATTCATTTCTGTGTGTGCTTTATGAACTATAATTTTGTCTAATCAAATATTAATACTTTAAATCTATTTTAGGTGGCTTGAACCATTTAAAGAAGGACTCATTCCGTGAAGACGACATGACCTTTTGCATTAAATACTTTGTAAAGATCTTGAAATCTCAGAAGTTCTCAAATCCAGTCTTTGTTGTCCACCCCCAGCAGCACTGGTCAGTCCTGAAGACCAGTCCTGGCCAGGGAACTGTCCAAACTAGTTTTTTAAAGCCAGCTAGGGATATATAGGGGGTGGCATGAGGAAGACCCTGGCTTTGATTCCCTGCTTAGAAACAAAAGGATTCAATGCCTTCCCGCACATTTATTGGTTGTCAGAGGTGCACAATGACAATAAGGAAAGAAATCTTTGGTTTCCACAATGTTGACTTTGACTGCTGTCACCCATTGAGGCAGACGGGGCTCCACGTCCTGGTCCTTACCCTGGGGCTGTTTCCTCGGCCTCCCAAGAACCTGTTTTCCCATCTGTAAGATGAAGGAATAAAAGACCTACATGGCCTGGTTGCTTGGAGCATGGTACTTCTAGAAACAGATACATTCTTCTGTGCATTGCTAAATCCATTGCTGCCCACCTGGAACAATGCTGCGACTTCCTTCACAGTCTTCCCATGTGTGTTCAGTCCTCTCTGTAGATTATGAAGAGGATCTTCTAAAAATATCTAGCATGCCTGAACTCCTCTAGTAGTTGTTGGCCTCTCAAGACCCGAGTGAACTTCAGCCTCCATGGAGCTGTTTTGATTTCCTTCTGCCTCCACCTGGCGGTGCCATGGGCTGCTGGGTGTCGAGCTCCCCTCTCCCCCAGTGGAGTTCTCTCTCTTCAGATCTGGCTTCTTTCCATTACTCCGGTGACTTTCTCAGAATAGCCTTCCTTGACCATTTAGTGACACCTTCATTACACTGTTTTGCATTCTTTACTTAATATCATTTAAGCTGGGCCTGATTGGTGTCCATCTCCTGCACATAGAGGGGAACACTGTGTTTAATCTCTTCCCCATGCCACTGTCTGGGCACTACAGTGTGTTGACTGGGTGAATGGATGATCAATATTAACTTCTTTGGGTATTAGGTAGTCTCACTGTGGAGGTCAGGCCTGGAGGAGGGCCGAGGATCTCACACAATGTAGCACTTGTAACACTCGCATGTTCTATCTGGCCCTGGCCTACTCTTCCTGGCCAGGAAATGTGACCAGTGTTTCCTCTGGTGTCCTTTGAGCTGGGGGAGTGGCTGGTAAGTCAGCAGAGTGGAGTTCCTCTAAGAACGTCATCTGGCATGTGGAACCAGATTCCATCTAAACAGAACTTCAGTGTGAAATCAGTGTCTCATTTCAGAAACTGTCTTCTCTTTTTGCCATTACATTTGCTTAACTCCTTCAAATACGGTGTAGTTGTTTTTATTTTTTAAAGAAATTAAAGTGGTTTTGGTGTGAGTCATGATTGTTTAAATGTCACTTAGGAAAAGCACATTGTTTTACTGAAATCTTGTTTGGTTCTGAGCCCTGTAACCTGTTGCTTTTGGTTAAAACAACGGCTACATCTTTGAATGAAGTATATTTTGCTGTCAAAAAAAGAAAAGCCAAACCATCAAAAGAAACTATTTCGGAGAAGGACTGGAAATCTTGAACCTGCTAAGACAAGGTTTAAACCACTTGTTTTCCTCAGACATTAAAACATTTTAGTTACATTTATTTTTGTTTTTTTGTATATGGGTGTGTATATGTGTTGGGTACATGTGGGAAGGTCAGAGGACAATTTGGGTCTCTCCTGAGGACTAAATTCGGGTCATCAGGCTTGGTGGTAAGTGCCTTTATCTGCTGAACAATCTTGCTATAGTCTTTTTCTTCAGATACTTAAATCATACTGCTTGCAGTTTATTTTCAAGTGAGACTCAGATTGAGTCTAGTTGAAAACACATGTTTTCTCTGTTGAGATAAAACAGGATCAAATTATATTCAGAGCGCCCCTCCCTCTCTTCTCGTCCTTTTCCCTTCTTTCCCTTCCTCTCAGAATTGAACCCAGGGCCACATGCATACAAGGAAGTGCTCTAATGCCAAGCTTCGTCCCACCCCAGGGTGTTATTTTCTTTTACTTGTTTCTGAAGCTTATTTACCCTTTATTTGATAAAATTTGACTAGTTTATTTTCATGGTTAGTCCAAAGAAAATTCATG
Source organism: Rhizomys pruinosus (assembly GCA_009823505.1). NCBI lineage: Eukaryota > Metazoa > Chordata > Mammalia > Rodentia > Spalacidae > Rhizomys > Rhizomys pruinosus. Next base: position 836,099 of record VZQC01011008.1, on the reverse strand, counting down.
ACTCAGAAAAATTTGTAGCTTCTCTGGCCATTGTAAACATTATCCTAACACTCCTGTAACATCTATATTTCTATATTTCAATTTTCAGAGATGTCTAATAATTCTGATTATATGATCACTTTCCAAACCAAGGAGCTAATGAATGTGTAGCACAGCAAACAGGAAAGTAATATTCTTCTTCTTTTTTTTTGTATTTTTGAGATAGGGTCTCCCTTTAGTCCCAGCTGGCCTGGAGCTTTCTGTGTCAACCAGGCTGGCCTTGAACTCACAGAGATCCACTTGCCTCTGCCTCCCAAGTGCTAGGATTAAAGGCGTGTGCCACCACGCCCGGCAAGGAAAGTAATATTCTTATTTCTCTGAAAACTTTTGGAGAAAGCCAAGTTTTTTATTTGCTCATCTATTGTAAGGAAAAAATATCCAACTTAGGTAACTACATTGGAATGAAGATTGCTGTATAAACAATAAACATTGTAGCCATGTCATCGATGTCTTTTTTTCTTTTGCCAATAGTGTAGAAATTGGACCTGATACGCTGGGATGCTTTGGAGAACAAGCAGCTAAGCATAGCTGGAGTAGGATGGTCCCAGGCCTATGAGCTCAGCTCTCTGACTAATTTTACGGTATCTCCTACTTAGACCTATGGTTGTTGATATGATGTAGGGCTTGGCCAGGTATGGTTCTGCCCTATAGGTTAGGCCTCATTGAGGAACCTCTTGTAGTGTTGGCGGCCCAGAACAGCCCATGCTCCCTCCTTCCCACCTCCTTTCCTTCTTCCTTCCTGGCCTCTCCTTCACTTTTCTGTTGGATTGAATTTACAGTTCAACCCTGGCTATCTGGTGGATTTGTCCCGAATCATAAACAGAGACAGAATGTTTTAGTCTTTTCTGTTAATTTTGTATATGGACAGTAAGAAATTGCTCTGTGACCCTTGATTGCTTTTGAAAATGAAGAGTATATATGTTATATATACACAAAGTTATATAAATGAAAACTTGATATAGTAAAAGCGGGGGACTGTAGTTTAGTGGTAGAATGCTTCTCTAGCATGGACAAAGCCCTGGGTTCAGTCTTTAGTGCCACGAAACCCAACCCAAACCAAACATGCAAGCAAAAAACAAATTAACAACAAAATGATAAAATGAACTGATGTGGTGTTAGTAATAAGTGATGCTCGTTATTTTTCCGTTCTCATTTTGCTTTTTGAGTATAGAATATCAGTCTGCTCCTGAAAGTCAGAGTTAGTTTTAAAAGTGTATTCAAGGAGACATCTTTCCCTCTCCTTTCCGTTTTCCCTATCAACCCAGTGTTTTTTAGTTTCTCTGCTTTTTCTCTCTTACTAGGAAAATAAATGCACACTTGAATGTTTTCCTTCTGTTCCTCCCCTTCCTCTACTTTTGTGGTGCTGAGCATTGAAGCTGTAGCCTCATATGCTAGCAAGGGTTAAATCGCTGAGCTACACGCCCACCCCTTTAAAAAAAAGCACTTTCTTTTTTTAAAAAATACTTTTATTGATGAATTGCGTATTTCATTCATTATCTTTCAGTCCAATTTAGACACATTCCCCTCTCCCTGCCCCCATCCCACCCCTGCTCATGCCTTCTGCCGTACATGTCTTGCATCTTTCTCTCAGTCTTTCCAAAGTTTTCCCTGCAGAGGCTTGTTGTTTTGGCCAGAGTTCAACCATATCATTCAGTTCTTTAACCCAGTCTTTATGTTGTTGGTTTTCCTTCCTCTTTGTATTGCTCCAACAAATGCCTATGTAATCATCACATATGCATCAAAATTATGACCTCTAGGAATAAAGTGTATGTTAATTCCAAAATATGTTTAGGAATTCACTTTTCCCCCTTTAATTTTATATTACTTTAAAATATGAATACATACCTTCCACCCATATACAGTAATTACAGAGTCTGAAAATAAGTGGTGGGTTGATTCTAGAGCCCATTGAGAGATTTACATTATAACAACATAGTTGCTTTCAGATAAACAGAATCAGCTTGCCTTTCAACTGGGGATTTGGTGTTAGCATCCACAAATGAGGGAAACCATTTGCAGTTTGTTTTTCTAGGACTGTGTTACTTCACTTAGCATAATGGCTTCGAGTTCCATCCATTTACCTGCAAAGTTCATGATGTCATCTTTCATTACTGCTGAATAGTAGTCCATTGTGTAGATGTACCACATTTTTGTCATATACTCATCTGTTGAGGGGCATTTGGGTTGATTCCAGCTCTTCACTGTTGTGAATAGAGTTGCAATAAACATAGATGTGCATGTATCTTTGCAGTAGGAGGAGTCTTGTGGGTATATATCCAGGAGTGGTATGACTGGGTCAGGTAGTAGGCTCTTTTTGAGTTTTTTAAGGGTTCTCTACACTGCTTTCCACAGTGGTTGTACAAGTTTACATTCCCACCAGCAGTGGATGAGTGTTCCCCTTTCCCCACAACCTCTCTAGCATTTGGTGTCTTTTGTTTTCTTGATCTTAGCCAGTCATATTGGAGCGAGATGATATCTGAGAGTGGTTTTAATTTGCATTTCCTTAGTTATTAATGATGTTGAACACTTTTTAAGATGATTCTCAGCCATCTTTACTTCCTCACTGTGAAGTCTCTGCTCAGCTCTTTACTCCATCTTTTGAGTAGGTCATTTGTCTTCTTACTTCTTTGTTTCTTGAGTAGTCTCTATATATTAGCTGCCAGTAGATCCTCAGCTGGGGCTTCCTGACAACCTCCCAGATCCATGCTGGGCCACTGTCTGGCTTGGGGTGCACAGGTCTTGTGTGTGGTGTCATAAGTGCCATAACTTCATATGCACAACGACCCTGTGGTGTTTAGACACAAAGTTTTCTTTTTTTTTTTTCCAAAGTCAATTTTTATTGAAGCCTTGTGCATTTCATACAAAATTTCCCAATCAATCTACACCCATTCCCCCTTCCTCCCCCGCCTCCACCCCACCAGAGCTCATGCATTCTGCCAAACGTGTTTTTCATCTTTTTCTCAGTCTCTTTTAAAATTTTTGATGCAGAAATTTACTGTTTTGGATAGACGTTCCCTGTTTCACTCAGTTCTTTGACCCAGTCTGTTGTTGTTGTTGTTGTTCCTTCTAATTTGCATCACTTCATAATATGCATACATGCATGCCACATATATCAAGATTATGACCTCATAGGTTTTAGCATCTTCAGCTTATGATTTATTTTTTTTTTCTTTATTAGGCTGAAAGATGTCATGTTTTCTTTAAGGAGGTGTTTGAAGGCTCCTCGTTGGCAAGCTAAAAGAACCATCAGTCCTGCCCTTGTGCTCTACACTGGGGTCTTCCCTTCCAATGGTCACCAAATGAGGTCCAGTAAGCACCATGTCGTGCCTTGATCTTCCTGTACTGGTCTCCATGATATAGCCTGGGTAGTCCAACAATGGCAGTCTATACTTTGAAGAGGCAGAAACCCCAGTAGTTAAGCAGTTATCTTATATTTCTCTCCCACCTTGGGTCTTATAATCTTCCTGCTCCTCTTCCACAAAAATCCTTCATCCTTGGGAGGAAAGAGTGTGATATAGTTGTCCTATTTAGGATTGAGGACCCCGTGGTCTCTTATTCTCTCCATGGTGTCCAGTTTTGAGTCTCTGTATTAATTGCTATCTGCTGCAGGAACCTTCTCTGGTGAGAGCCGAGAGCTTCTCTAATCTATTTGGTATATTGTTTTGTTACTTTCCATTTCATTAATATATGCTCCAATCTTTACTATTTCTTGCCACATGTTTCTTTGGATTTGTCTTCCTGTTTCTTTCTTTTCTTTTTTTTGAGAACTTGAGGTATGTGATTAGGCTATTTGTTTAAAATCTTCCAGATTTTTTTTTTTTGCGGTTCTCAGCCTCAGCCTTTAACGGCTGCGCTATCCCAACAGCCCACAAATCTTCCAGATTTTTAAGAATATAAGCATTCCATCTAGAACTGCATTAGATTTATTTAAAGGTTTTGGTAGTTTGTGCTTTTATTTTCATTTGACTTGGGGAATTTAAGAAGTTACTTCCTGCTTTCTTCAGTGATCATTCAAGAGTTTATCACTCACCAATTATCTGTGCAGTTTATCTTCATAACTGATTTTTAGTTTTACTCCACTATGATTGGATAATAAATTATTTGGATTCCTTCTTATTTGTTGACAAGTTGCTTTGTGGCTTAGAATGTAGTCTATTTTAGAGAAGGTTCCATGGATTACTGAAAAGAATGTATGTATATATCTGTTAAATCAATTTAATCTATGATGAATATGTGTTATATCTATTTATATTTCATTTTCCAGTGAATTTTTTCCCTTTGTATCTATTTACATTTCATTTTCCAGTGACAATTTAATTTTTATTTATTTATGTTCTTTTTTTCTAATTGAGTGTAGTCTCTTGTTCTCTGCATATTGGCCAGTTGTGGGTTTCTGTGATAATCACCGTCTTCTGCACAAAGAAACTCCTCTGCTGAGAGTTGAGAGATGTATTAATCTATGGGTCCATTAGGAGTCTCTTAAATACTATATCCATTTAGCAGAATAATAGTATTAGGTTCTTCCCTTATGGCCTGTAACCACATGTTCCTAGGCCTGATATAAATGTCAAGTATGGGCTCCATCTTATGAATTGGACCTTAAATTCAGTTAGAAATTTATTGGTTCCTCCATAATATTCATGTCACCATTGCACCAGAAATCATATCTTGCCAGTTTTTGTTGAAGCATGCAAGATTTACATGTGGGTAAGGTAATGATTAATTTTTATTCTGGTAGCATGCATAGTACCTGCCAGCACTATGAAAGTAGAGATGAAGCTTTGTAGTGTCTTAAGGAATGGAGTCTTACCATCCAGCTCTGGTGGGTTACCAAGAGCAGGAACAATGGCCAGTATTGTCTGAGGGTCTATGGGACCCCTTGTCAATAGCTTCAAAAGAGGGAGTATATCCCTGGCTTTGGGCTCTTACTTTGCTAGCCTATGGTGTCAAGTAGGGGTAATGTTTCCCTGTAACAATGTAACTCTTTTTAATCTCTTTTTATAATGCATATGTTTATACTTTAAGAAGCTTCTATGATGGCAGGTTCCCTATGGCTTTTTCTAAAGGCCTTTAGTGTGTTATCCTTCTCCATACTCCCTCCTCTATCCTGCTTTCCCATTGCCTCACCCCTGGATCTTTGTTTCCTGAAGCATACTATCTTTTTAAAAACCATGCTCTGTGTTATACCTTGAACCAGATACTGAGACATAGTGTCTCTGGTGGGAAAGCTGGAGGAGGAAAGTATGGGCTTTCATGGCAGACGTGGATGGTTGAGTGACTCCTATGGTTTTGTTATGATTTCTGTAACTGGACTTTTAGACCTGTAGGTGTTCCTTTACTAATATGAGTCAACTTCCCTTTATCTAAAATCATTTATTTGAAAATATGACACTTATGCTTTTATTGAAATAAGTACATGAAATTTAACTTCTCCCAAATTTACTTTTTTATTTTAAATATTTTTTGTGTTTTTGTGTATGTGTAAGTGTGTGCATGTGTATGGGGGATCATGTGTACATGTGTGTGGATATGTGAAGGTCAGAGGCTGATGTCATGTGTTTTCCTTAATAATTTCTCCATTTTATTTATTTATTTATTTATTTATTTATTTATTTATTTATTTTTGTATGTGTATGAGTGTACTGTCTGCATGTAGGTTGGTGGACCCGTGTCGTGCAATGCCACGGAGGTCAGGAGAGTGCGTCAGATTCCTCTGGAACTGGAGTTAAAGACAGTTCTTAGCTGCCATGTGGGTTCTGGGAATCAAACCCGGGTCCTCTGCAAGAGTGTTCCGTGCTCTTAACTGCTGAGCCATCTCTCCAGCCCCTCCATTTTATTTTTTAAGGACTGGGTCTCTCGCTGAACCTGACGTTCACTGAGTGGTCAGCAAGTCCCAGGGGTTCTCCTGTCTCTGCCTCCCCAGTGCTGGGGCTGCAGGTGCAGGCTTCCATGCCTAGCTTCTGAGCTGTGTGATGGGAATCTGACCTCAGGTCTTCATGCTTATGTGGCAAGCACTTTATGACTGAGCCATACACCCCCAATTGACTTTGATAGTAATACTTCATTACCACTAACAAGTATTTTCCTTAAAATTCAAAATGTGGAATTGCTGTGGCAGTAGACTAGTTTTTTGGTTTGTTTGAGGTGTCCATGACAAGGAAGTCAAAGACACATTGTCGTAGATTATTTTGCATTTCCCCTCTCTATTGCCAGCCCAATAATGGACATTATTTTTACTTTCTGTTTTGGCCTTCATTTTTTTTTTTTTTTTGGTCTTTTTGAGACAGGGTCTCCCTGGAGCCCCAGAACTTGCTATGTAGATGAGGCTGGACTTGAACTCACAGAGATCTGCCTGCCTCTGCCTCCAGAGTGCTGGGATTAAGGGCATGCACCACCACCATGGCCTGCTTGGCCTTCATCTTTAATTAAGATACCACAAGTACTCTTTTTTTATTTATTTATTTATTTATTTTTTTGTATGTGTATGAATGTATTGTCTGCATGCAGGTCTGTGCACCCGTGTCGTGCAATGCCGCGGAGGTCAGAAGAGGGTCTCGGATTCCCCTGGAACTGGAGTTCTCCTGGAATTGGAGTTACAGATGGTTCTTAGCCGCCATGTGGGTGCTGGGGATCGAACCCGGGTCCTCTGCAAGAGCGTCGGTGCTCTTACCCGCTAGGCTATCTCTCCAGCCCCCACAAGTACTCTTTTTCTTAGGCAGCAGATACTTTTAGATGACTAAGCTTTGAGACCCTTCTGGTGGATTATAGAGGTAAATAAAGGTCAATGAACTTTAGTTTGCTTGATTTTGAATGATCAGAAAGGTCACCTATTCTATAAGAGTCTTTTGTTTTCTTTCTATATTTTTCTTTCTTTAAAAATTTTTATTGAATTTTTCAGTTTTCATACAATATAATTTGAGGATATTTAGATCCCCTTCCAATCCATGCCTTTCCTTATTGTCCCCATCCAATTTACTCTATTAGCTATATAATACAGCCTCTACAGTCTAATTTGTGTCCCCAAATGCCCTTCAGTATGGGCCCATCTATTAGAGCCTGGTTAACCTATCAAGAATCCCATGCTTGAAAGAGACCGTCTCTGCCCCTCCCAGCAGCCATCTGTTGACACAGTTTCCTTAGTCTGGAGTTTCTTCCCTTCTTCCTCATGTTTATGCTGGGATTTTTTTCTGGTTTGAGCTTGCATGGGACTTATGCATACTGTTACCATTGCTGCGAGTTCATATGAGTAACCGACCAGTTGTCTGGAAAACTTTGCTTCCTTGTGGTCATCCACTACCTCTGGCTCTTATAGTCTTTCTGCCCCCCTCTTCCACAAGGATCCCTGAGCCTTAAAAAGTTTGATATAGATAGATGTCCTATTCTGGGGTAAGTGCTTTCCAGCCTCTTGCTCTCTGTATGTTGGCCAGTTGTGGTTTCTGTGTTGATCACCATTTGTTGTATAAGAAAACTTCTCTTGTGAGAGTTGAGAGATGCATTGATCTATGGGTGTAACAATAACTCATTAGGGGTCAGTTTGCTATGATAACTATTTAGTAGAAAACTAGTATTAGGTTCTTCCCTATGTTCTGTGACATTTCTAGCCTTGGGTTCCTAAGCCTGATAGCAGTGTTAGGTATGAGCTCCATCCTAGGAGGTGGACCTTAAATCCAATTAAGGAGTGGTTGGTTGACTCCTATAATATTTGTGCCACTACTGCATCTGTGGGCATATATTGCCAGGCCAATTGTAATTGTAGTTCATAGGATTCACATCTGGGTAAAGATAATGATTATTTCTTCTTTCTGCTAGCTTGCATAGCACCTTCTGAACATTAGACTAGGAAGGAGTTGAGATTGAGAAGGCAGGGCAGAGGAGGGAATATAGGGAGAGCAGTAACACTAAAGGCCTGTAGGAAAAGCCATATGGAAATCTAGCCCTATAGAAGCTTTTTAAAGTATAAACGTACATCATAACAAGAGACTGAAAGGAGTTACCCAGTAACAGGGGGGCATTGCAGTTTTGAGACATCATAGGCTAATGAATAAAATCCACCTCAATACCAGGAATGGGCTCCTTCTCTAGAAGCTGTTGACCAGGGATCCTGTAGACCCATAAAGAATCCTGGCCATCATCCTTGCTTCTGGTTATTCATCAGAACTAGGTGGTAAGACCTTATGGCTGAAGACATTGCACACATGAGCTGTAGAACAAACAAGGGCAAATAAAACTAGTGCTGACTTCAGAGCCTCATCTCTACTTTTTTTTTGAGACAGTGTCTCACTGTGTAAACCGGGACGACCTTGAACTCAGAGATCCACCTGCTTCTGCCTCCTGAGTGCTGGGATTAAAGGTATGTGCCACCGAGCGCGCGCAGTTATAATAGCTCTTTTTTTTTTTTTTTGGTCTTTTCGAGACAGGGTCTCCCTGTAGCCCCAGCTGTCCTGGAACTCACTCTGTAGACCAGGCTGGCCTTGAACTCACAAAGATCCGCCTGCCTCTGCCTCCCAAGTGTTAGGATTAAAGGCGTGTGCCACCATGCCTGGCTATAATAGCCGTTTGATATTACTCTTCTTCCTCATCCTGTGTGAAATGTGCTGGTATTTTATATTTGCTGTATCACTCTCATAGCCAGTATTTAATACCATGTGTTGATTGATGTTGTCTTAACCCTCTCTCCTCTGCCAATGGCCCTCAACACGAAGCCATAGCAAGTTGATTATACATGGATTTTTTGTGTCTTCAGGTTACCAAAGGGAGCTTCTCTATCAGAGGAAGGATGGCTCTTTTAGTGCTTTTGGGAACGATGACCCTTTTGGGAGCACTTGGTAAGTATTTTTCTAGTTACTCAGTACTGGTTGTGGAACTGACAGTTCTGTCTATCTGTGGACATAGCAGCTTCTTGTCCAAGCCTGGATTTTATCTTTTAAAAATATGATTCTACAACATTTACAAATCAAATGTTCTTTATTTAGAAAAGATAAATCATAACTTGTCTTTTATTTATGGGGAAAACCAGCAAGAAGATTACTTTATGATGATACAGATGACAAGAAAATATTGCTACTGTGACATTGTTTTTTCTATATCTGATTTATTAGTGCAAGTGTTTGTTAAAACAGCCACTGTTGGTAGAATGTAAGGGCTGCGATTGGGGTGAATGGTGAAACTACAGCAATGTAGTCTGGACACTCATTTAATCAACTTGATTGAACATACAAGCCCCCCCTGCTGGATGGTGGGACCAATGGGCTGTGTGAGTTTGGGCACAACTGCTTGCAAATTGGTTTTACATGAAAGATGCTTATACTCATAAATTTTCACTTATTGCTAAAAAATGGAAAAAAAAAACTGAGAGAAAGATGCAGGACAGTTATGGCAGAATGCATGATCTGGGATGGGGTGGGGTGGGGTGGGGGGAAGAGAAAGGGAAATATGCCTGAACTGAATTGGAAAATGATATATGAAATATACAAACCATCAATAAAAAAATGAAAATTAAAAAAAAACCAAAAAGCAAAAAACCAACCCCCCCAAAAGCCATTGTTATTTCTTCATGATCCTATTTTTTGAATAATAAACAATGATGGAATTAAGTCATGAACATCCAGTGTTTCCTCCCAAGTCAAATCTCCAGGTAGCTGATTTTGGACAATTAATCTCCTTGTTCTGTCTGGCATGACCTGACTTCAAGGACTCAGGGAAATGATTTCCTCTATATGCTTGACATCAAAGATTCTTGGATATTACTGAGCATTAGTGATGCCCACACGTTAGCTTTTCAGGAGATAGACTTGCTGCAGATTTTCTCTTGTCAGGAGTCAGAGCCATAAATAGATCACTTGGTTTTGTTGCTTGACAAAGTACTTTAATATAGTGTTCTTGCTGCCGTGGTAGCTCATGCTTGTAATTTCAGTGTTTCAGAGATGTAGACAGTGAGTGACTGAGGCCAGCTTGGGCTACCTGCCTCCTCCTCCTCCTCCTCCTCCTCCTCCTCCTCCTCCTCCTCCTCTTCCTCCTCCTCCTCCCACATAAAGTGTTTTGTATCACGTTTAACATTATCATTTTCCAGTGTCACCTAGCATAATAAATATTAGATATTTTGGGCCAGAAGGGGTCTGCATGTGTAAATGTATTTCCAAGTTCAACATCAGGTTTCTCTCTTCGATAGCTCTCACCTTTCTTTGAGAAATGTTTGCATGTTACCAAGCAAGCCATCTGCCCAGTCCTTAGGCTTTTGTGTTTGAAACAGGGTCTCCCTGCAGCCCCACATAGTGGAATTCTCTATGTAGACCAGGCTGGCATCAATCTCACAGAGATCCACCTGCTTCTACCTTCCGAGTGCTGGGTTTAAAGGTGTGTGCCAGCACATCTGGCCTTTTTAAAGGGAGAAAGAGAATGAAGAAAAGGAGAGCAGAGGAAGGGGGAGGAAGAAGAGGAAAGGAAAAAGGAAGGAAGAAAGGAGGGAGAAAACTGGAAAGGCAGGAGAAGGAAGCCAGGCAGGCAGGAAGGCAGGAAAAGAGGTTATAAAAAACCAAGTAGGGTGCCGGAATGTGCCCATAACCCCAGCCTTGGGGGGTTGTGTGGCCACAGGCAACCCTGAAGCTCATTGGCCAGCCAGTTTAACCCAGGCGATGAACTTCAGCTTCAGTGAGTGACCCTTTCCTTTTCAAAGAAAGGTGAGAGCTATCAAAGAGAGAAACCTGATGTTGAAATTGGACATTTACACATGCAGACACCACACCCATATACCACACACACACACACAGAGAGAGAGAGAGAGAGAGAGAGAGAGAGAGAGAGAGAGAGAGAGAGATCTACAAATCATTCCTGGGTGTTAGTGGCAGGTGGTAAATGAGTACATGTTTGAGTTAGGAATATTTGGCCAGAGTTCTGTAGGAGAGAAAACTATCCATTTCCCTCCAACTAATTTTATTTGCTTGTGAACCCCAGATATTTCATGCACAGCGTTGGACTGAGCAAAGTGTGTCTGAGACCTCTGGTACATGCTTGGAGTAGTCAAGGATGTGTAGCCTTAGGCAATTCAACTATCTTGGAAAGTCAAATTCTCAAAAAAAAAGTCAAATTTTCAATATGAGGATATAAAATAGGAGGGTAGATTTACACACACAAACACACACACACGCACACACACACACACACACACACACGCACTGGAAGGATACAGAGAAGATTAACATTGTCCCTGTGCAAGGATGACATGCAAATTCATGAAGTATCCCATATTAAAAATTGATTAGATAGGCTGGGCATGGTGGCGCATGACTTTAATCTCAGGCAGAGGTGGGAGGATCTTTGTGACTTCAAGGCCAGCCTGGTCTATGTAGTGAGTTCCAGGACAACTGGAGCTACAGGGAGTCCCTGTCTCAAAAAGATAAAAAAAATAAAAAAATGATTAGATGACTCCTAAATTCCTTTTCAAATGTGATGTTTTTCGTGTCAGTCTGGAGTCTTAGCCAAGCCCATCTGCTGAGACGCTTTTCACATAGTCTCTTGCTGTCTTTTTTTTCCTTCAGAAGTGAATTTTATGATGGGGAAGTGTGTTTTTGTTTCGCATGCTCAGTGTGATATAGAGGACTTAAAAGTTTAAATGCTTAATGTTAACATTTATGTGCTTCCCTCCTCTTTTACCAAGGTTGTCAGCTTTTGTTTTAAGATGTTTCATTGAAGCTGATCCTTATATAGATATTGATCAGAATGTATTACACAAAATATATACTTGGCTCAAAGGATTTCAGAAATCCAACGGTGAATTTTGGGAGCCAGGAAGAGTGATTCATACTGAACTTCAAGGTGGCCATAAAAGTCCAGTAACACTTACAGCCTATATTGTGACTTCTCTCCTGGGCTACAAAAAGTATCAGGTACATAATCTTCCATAATGCCAAGGAAGGTAGATCTTGATGGGTCAAATATGTGTCTTGAAGCCGTTTCATAATTTTACATTGCATTTGTGGTCCTACTCCAAAATATGAAGGTCAAAATAATTATTCTTTCAGAGAAGACAAGGGAATTCTACAATACTTTTAAGTATACATATTGTACTTGCCATTGATAATATTAATATTTCATGGTTAGGGAAAGAATATACTTTACAACTTGGGAATGTGTGCTACCCAGCACCCACAAGGTGGCTAAGAACCGTCTTTAAGCTGGGCATGGTGGCACATGCCTTTAATCCCAGCACTCGGGAGGAAGAGTCAGGTGGATCTCTGTGAGTTTAAGGCCAGCTTGGTCTACAGAGTGAGTTCCAGTGAGACCCTGTCTCAAAAAAAAAAAAAAAAAAAGAATGAATATGCAAGGAAAGTTATACTAATAGTTTTTTAAAAAAGCTCTCCGGATGTTTGATGCCTTATTGCTTATTGAACTGAACTTCATAAAACCAGCAGCCATTCTCTATTAGCTTCCCGCAGAGTTCCTAGTCTAGTAGTAGGCCCAGGAGGACGAAGTTTTCCCCTGAGATTAGTCATTCAAGTCGTGTGAGAAATATCGTTCTGAAGCTGTGTTTTCTTGTGCCACCTGGGTTTGTGCTACTCAGTGGGATAGACAGTTGTAGAAGCACTGGGCTATTACTCACTTCCCCCAAACGGCACCTACTTAATTATAACAACCAAGTAACAGTATTATTTTCAAAATATGCACCAGATCTTTAAATGTCAATGAGCATTGTCGATTCCTGTTGCTTGCAATGATATCAGATGCTTACCCCAGACACTGGAATCATTTTGTTTCTTTTTTTTTAAGTGAATTTTTGCGATTTTCATACAATAAATTTTGGTCATATTTAGATCTCCTCTCCTACATGCACCCCTCTTTTTAGTCCTTTCTCCAGTGGATTTCATGTACTCTGTCACAATATATGGCCTAGGGAGTCATTTGTGTCAGCAGATGACCTTTGATGTGGAGTCATACGCAGAACACTGGTTAACCTATCTAGCGTTGCACCCCTTAAAGAAAACCGACTCCCCGTCTTCCAGTAGTCACCTGCTGTGGAGTGTTCCTCAGCTAAGGTTGGGGCTTTTGTTCTACCTTCCCATTTCTGTGCTGGGATTTTGTCTGGCTTGAGCTTGAGTGGGTCTACCTTCCCATTTCTGTGCTGGGATTTTGTCTGGCTTGAGCTTGAGTGGGTCTTGTACGCTGTCACCATTGCTCTATGTTCATATGAGTAACTTCCTACCCATCTGGAAAGCTCTGTTTCCTTGTGGTCATCGACCACTCCTGGCTCTTACAATCTTTCTGCCCCTCTTTTGACTGGAATCAGTTTTGGGGTGGATAGTTCAATGTACTTTTTGTTTTTATATATGGTGTAGTAATATGTTTATGTTTTTTTTTCAAGCCTAATATTGATGTCCGAGATTCCATCAAGTTTTTGGAGTCCCAATTCAATGGAGAAACTTGGGACAATTATACTTTAGCTCTTATAACTTATGCACTGTCCTCAGTGGGGAGTCCAAAGGCATCGGATGCTTTGCGCATGCTAACTCGGCATGCAGAAAAGGAAGGTAATGTCTGGGACCCAACTGAGGCTGCTAGACTGTTATGGAAGAGACATGAGAATGAGATGAGGAATGGTGGATAAGCTTGAACGTTATAGTGTGTCTAGCTTCCTCAGGGACTGTCTATAGAATTTAAGGGCTTGGCATCTTGTAGATGTGTTCTGCCCTTGAATTTCCCTATGAGTTGGTACTGTTTGAGTTTCTAACATAGTTTCTACTTTGAAAGAAGTGGTACTAACCCAGAAGTCTCTCTAATCAGGGATTAAAGTGTGTTAGGGTGAATTGGTGGACATTAAGTAATTTTAGATAATGTCCACTGATTTTTTTTTGTTGCTTTTTTTCGAGACAGGGTCTCCTTGTAGCCCCAGCTGTTCTGGAACTCACTCTGTAGACTAGGCTAGCCTTGAACTCACAAAGATCCGCCTGCCTCTGCCTCCCGAGTGCTAGGATTAAAGGTGTGTGCCACCACACCCGGCTAATATCCACTGATTTAAACTTCTGTTCCTTCACAAAGGATAACTGGGGCTGAAGAGATGGCACATCAGTTAAAAGCATTTGCTGTTCTATTGTGAGTACTGCAGTTTAATCCCAGCACCCACATTAGACCGCTCATAATCGCCCATAACTCGAGCTTTGAGGGATCTCTTGCCCTCTTCTGGCCTCTGTGGCCACCTCCAGACCTGTGCTTGGAAGTGTGCTGTGCAGACCCCTCCCCATGATAAAATAAAAACAAATCTTTAGTGAGTTCCAGGCCAGCTGGGGCTAGAGGGAGACCCTGTCTCAAAAAACAAAACAAAACAAAACAAAACAAAAAAGAAAATGTGATATTAACAATTTAGATTGAAGCCTTATTATTAATTCCAGAAGGGAGGACTAAGTAAGTATTGCACAGAGGTTGAAGTGGTGTTTGACATTTGTTCCGTGCTGGGCTGTGTGATAGTTATTCCACGTTTCATTGACGTGAAATCACTGTCTATGTACATGAGAGAAAGGGGAAGAGTTCCATGCAGGACATTTCTGAAGGCTAGAGCAGGATTATCCTCAAGAAGGTTGTTGACTTGGCTGGCATCCCTCAATTTTCCTTAGGGGCCTTCAGCTTCCAGAAGAGGAAAAAGGGAGAGGCTTCCCGGAATGTGGGAGCTGGTTAATGATGGATTCCCACAGCAGGGTTCCTTCCCAAGTGTCCTGAACTATTTGAGAGATGACCTGGTCAAATAAGTTATATATATATATATATATATATATATATATATATATTCTGGAATATAGTATTTTTCCCTCTTATTTATAACTGTTTAGTCTTGAGCCAAACATATGGAATTTCTCCTGGGAAAAATATTTTAATCCAAACATCCTCAAATGCAGGCAATAAAAAAGGATGAAAATTTATAAGTTGTAATAGTTTAGAAAGTAACATATAATTGCATGTTTCTGTGTGTTTATATTCACATATGCTTTTTTTGCTGGTCAAATAGAACTTGGACTAGCATAGAAATACGTAATGGTATAAGATGTAATTTTTGAGAGTTGATCAGAATGTTGTTGCTTTCTTCTCAGGAGACATGGAGTTCTGGGTGTCATCCGCACCTACCCTATCTGAGTCCTGGCAGCCACGCTCCCTTGATATAGAGGTTGCAGCCTATGCTCTGCTCTCACACTTGCAGCACCGAGTTTCCGAGGGACTCCCAGTCATGAGGTGGTTAAGCAGGCAGAGGAACAGCTTGGGAGGGTTTGCATCTACCCAGGTGAGAGGCCATAGTTTTTCCTTTAAAAAATGCATTTTTAGTATAGGAGAAGAATGTGGCTGCTTTGTCATATATTCCTAAATTTAATTAGATTAAAAGTTTAGAACCCTGCCGGGCGTGGTGGCACACGCCTTTAATCCCAGCACTCGGGAGGCAGAGGCAGGCCGATCTCTGTGAGTTCAAGGCCAGCCTGGTCTACAGAGTGAGTTCCAGGCCAGCTGGGACTAAAAGGGAGACCCTGTCTCAAAAAGCAAAAATAAATAAATACATAAATAAAAAATAAAAAATAAAAAAAATAAAAAAATTTAGTAACCCAAGTCAAAGATTTAAGATAGTTATAGTTTTTTTAGAAAGCCTCTTATGAACCCCAAGCCAGCAGATTCCAAGATGGCTGAGAAAGCACTGTGCTGTCACATGGGTTGGAGGAACATACAGCAGGCTTTCTAAACATGGGTGCCTTTTTCCTGTAGAGATTTCGATGTATACTTATATGCACAATCATTTTTCTTCTCTCAACAGGATACCATTGTGGCCTTAAAGGCCCTATCTGAATTTTCTGCCCTAACGCATACAGAAAATACAAATATCCAAGTGAACGTGAAGGGACCTAGGTTATCGAGACCTGTCCAGTTTCTGATCAACACTCAGAACCGGATTCTCCTTCAAACGGCCGAGGTGTGGACAGGGTGGCTGTTTATAATCCATGTAGATGGTTACTCATGTGGAATACTGCTAGTGTACATGTGGAATACTGCTAGTGTACATGTGGAATACTGCTAGTGTACAAGAAAAGAGCTATTCCCATGGCCCTGGAGAGACAGAGGGCCCTTTGGTTGAATTTTCTGAGCTCAGGAAAGGTGGAAGGGATGAAAACTTTGGAAAGACATTCACACAGGCACTGTTACATTGGGAAGAGATAAACACCACCAAATTCCAATTTTTTGCTAGGTCACTGTACCTATGTTCCATTTCTTTGTCGAGCCAAGCACGTTCCCCATTATTTGATGTGTGAGAAAGCAGGTTGAGAAGCCATGTTGCTAATGACAGTTGAGTGAGGATTTGAACCTATGACCCCAAGGACCATACTCTTTTCAGCTATACCACTTGTCCTCTTAAGGAGAATTGTTAGACCAGTAGAAGAATTATTACTTTATTATTAGTATTGCATTATCATTTTCCTTTTTTCCTAAGAAAGGGTTTTTTAGATAGCTCAGGATGGCCTAGAATTCACTATGTAACCTAGGCCAGCCTGGATCTCATGTTTTTCTGTCTGCCTCCCAAACGCTGGAAATACAGGCATGTACCAATATGTGCAGTTCAAATTCTTACTTTAAAATGCAATAAAGGATTATGCTAAGATCTAACTTTATCCCCTTGCAAACTGAATAAAAGGAATATGGCATTGGAAAAGAAGCCTAAAGTTAGGGACAATGATTATGCTTTATTGTGTTCACAGTCAGGCATAGACTAAGAGAGGCTGGAGGCAGACATGCTTCAGCCCCAACAGGAGGCTAGACCTGTGAGGAGGACTGATGTGCCTTTCCAAAGTCATTGGCTGAGGGAGCGTCGGGAGCACATGTCCTCTGCCTTCACCTGGCTTACCTGGTTGACACACATCCTCATATATTTGGGACCAAGCAGAACTCCTAGCGCTGTGGGGTGGGGTGTTTTTGCTTCCAGGTGGCCTATAGCACTGAACTCTTCTGTATAAGGGAAATTAGCCTCATTCATTGCTTTGCCCCTCACTTTTATTTAGCTTCCTGCGAAACAGCCAACTTTATTTAATGTTTCTGCAGCTGGTTTTGGATTTGCTATTTGTCAGGTATGTATATATGTAATTTTTCAGTTAAATATGACTTCAATAGTAATTCTTTGTTTTGGAACATTGCTAAAGCTTCAGTTTAGATAACTTGTATAAAATAATTAATGAGGGCCAACAAGATGGTTCTGCAGATGAAAGAGCTTGCTGTTAGACCTGAGTTTGATCCCTAGGACCTACATGATGGAAGGAGAAAACCAACTTTCTCAAGTTGTCCTCTGACTTCTACGTGTGTGCATGGCATGCCCCCACCACCCATGCCCCATAAACATACACACATAAAATAAATAAATGAAAATGGAATAAAAATGAAATTCTTAATGATTTACTTTTATGATTTAACAAGATACATTATTTTCCTTAATACAAAGTACCAAAGATGTGACCAAATAGTGAGCAGAGAACTGTTATGTGTATTGACAGTCTACTTGAAAAAACATTTCTTAGAGGTTACTTGCCTTTTGAAGGGAGTACTGAAATTCTCCAGTGTGATTCATGTCAATAATTGGGACACTCATTTTCCTTTTTGAGGCAGGTCTAGCTATATAGACAAAATTAGACTCAAATTATAGCCCAGGCTGGCCTCAAACTTGTAATCCTCCTGCCTCAGTCTCCTGGTGCTGGAATTTGAGACATGTCTTGTTCCTACCTTTTTTTTTTTTTAATTTTTTTAATTTTATTTATTTCTGTATGTGTATCAATGTACTGTCTGCATGCAGGTTTGTGCACCCGTGTCGTGCAGTGAGTCAATACCAGGAAAGTCAGCCAGCAGTTTCAAGTTCCAAACCCAGTAACTCACTATCAGCTGCAGTTTCCTACCTTTTTTTTTTTTTAATTAATTTTATTTATTTCTGTATGTGTATGAAT